>PVJA010002798.1:37507-57930 GCA_004027025.1 Myocastor coypus | reverse complement strand
CCAATCCTCCTGTCTCAGCCTCCCGAGTGCTGGGATTACAGGCGTGCGCCACCACGCCTGGCTGGTATGCTCTTAATATATGGTTTCAAACATAAATTTCTCTTAGTGGTGGGATATTTGTCAGTTATTCCTGTTGATAAGATAGATGCACTTTACTGTTTACAAATTTCTGTTTATTTTTGTATTCTAAAGGCATTATCTAGTATGTTTAGTCACCCTCCTACTTTAAACCAAGGATCTATTTGAAAATACTTATTTCCAATCAGTTCGTGACTTCTGTCTCCACATTTGAGGGTTTCAAACTTGAGGCTCATGTTGTTCCACCGTGGCTTATGCTGCATTCGTGGTGTCTTCTGCTTTCAAACTTTGATTCAGATCCTTCTTTTTGAAAAATTTATTTTAAAGAGAGTCAGTGGAGGGAGCTGGCCAAACAGCTCAGCAGATTAAAGCACCTGTAAGAGGGTGCAAGGGCCAGAGGTTTGATCCCCTTGCCTGCAAAGCAGACCCCACCCCGGGGCCACACTGAGACAGCAACTGAGACTGGGCCTGGTGGCACTGTACCTGTAATCCCTATTTACCGCTCTTGCGAGGCTGTAAACAGGCAGATCACTATGGGTCTGATTTGGTAGTGAGACCTGGAACAACCTGTAGACCCTTCCCTAAAATAAAAGAGAGAGAGAGAGAGAGAGAGAGAGAGAGAGAGAGAGAGAGAGAGAGAGAGAGGAGAGGGAGAGAGAGAGAGAGAGGAGAGAGAGAAATTGAAAAATCAGTAAGAATGATGCAGAATTTAAAAAGAGCATGATAGAAAATTAACAATGCTTCTTATATTGCACATTGCTATGTTCAAAGTAACTGCTCACATTACTAGATACAGGCTTATAAAATTGATCAAGAAATATAAGCACTGACTCAATGAATTTATATAAATAGTAGCACAGGGCCTGGCGGGATGGCTCAGTGGTCTAAAGCGCCTCCTTGGGAAAGCTTGGGCGGCTTCAGGGACCACGGTTCAATCCCCGGCACCACATGCTGCGCCAGCCCTGCCCTCGGGGTGGGCTGAGCCAGCCGTAAAAATGAGTGAACAGTTGTGAAACAAGAAAAAATAAAATAAAATAAAATAAAAATAAATAGTAGCACAACTATTTTGGCTACTTTGTATGTGTGTATATATGTTTGTTGTTGTTTATTTTTCCTTTCCTTCTTTTCTCCATTCCTCCATCCTAGTTTTTTGTTTTCTTTTTCCCCTTTTGAGCATTTTCTCTTCCTTTCACAGCATTTATTATATCTTGTGGACCTTATTTACTTTCAGTTTCTTACACTAGGGAAACAATATGATGTTTACACTGGTGAGTCTGGCTTACTTCACTTTTGAGTATCATCTCTAGTTGCATTCAGTTATCTATTAAAAACTTCAAGTTGATCTTACTTTATAGCTAAGTAGTAGTCCATGCATAAAATTACCACATCTTTTTTTCCATCCCTTGGCTGATGGGCATTTGACTTTTTCCTTACAACATCCTCCTGCTGTCCTTTCCTTGTGCATAGGCAGCCGTTCATCCCTGTGTTCACCGTTAGCTCTGAAATATCTCTGAAATGTCCTTGATGTCTTCCTTTTTCTTTCCCAGTTTATCACCTTATCTATGCCTCTTCCTTATGTTTTGAGACAGTCCTAATCCTGCTCAGGCTCACGGATGCAAGGAATGTCTTCCTCTTCTGGGCTTTTTTGTTTTATTCTAAAGAGGACTCTGAAAGGTCATGTGAAGAGTTTATAAGTGCATACTAGTCATTACTTTCCAGCCCTCTGGCTGGCTACTGGCTCAGAACTCCATACCACTTTTCTCAGAAGTCTATCTCACATTGCTCGGTCTTGCTAGCTAGTGAGGACGTGTGGGCTACTTCCAGATTCTATTGAATAATAGGATGATGAATTCTATGTGCTACTTCCCACCTCTCCTTTGTTTTCTTCCACACAGACATGAACACTAGGGAAGACCTGTGACTATTTCAAGTTCATCCCTTCCACCTGTGGGTCTCCTGTGCAGTCTACCTGTATTGTAAATATTATCAACATGACTTTAGTGTCATTATCTATTTACTCTGTTGTAATATGTAGATTTGGAAATATTCATAATCTAAGGTCATGGTTCTTTGATCTCAAGGTAGAAGAAAGATCCTCATGGGTGGGATTAAAACTATAATTAATTACTATTTTTATTAATGTAAGTAATTCAATTTAGTTGGTGCTCTCCAGTTTGGTAAATTACTCAAAAGCCTTGGGTACCTGTTAATATCCAAATAATTTTACTTCTCAGCATTCATCCAAAGAGCATAATTATTGAAGACCACAGTGATATTTGGTAAGAATGTTTACTGGAGCAGATTTAAAATTGCAAAAGTTAAGAATCGGTACATATTAGAATAAGAGTTGGTTGGTTCAACAGTAAATTAATAAAATATTATCCACTTATCAAGACCCCAATACAAAAATGTATTCAGAAGTAAAAGTGAGAGATAAAAATTTGTTTTTTATTTTTACATTTTATCCTTGTATTCTTTTGGGAAGGATCTACAGGGTGTTTACGGTTTCACTACAAGATCAGACTCATAATGATCTGCCTATTTACAGCCTCCGAAGGATGGGATTACAACACGAACCACCATGGCCCCAGTCTCAGTTGCTATCTCAAGAGCGCCTTGGGTGCAGGGCCAGCACGGCAGGCTTGGGGATTGAATCCCCAGGCCCTGCACTTTCTTGGAGGTGCTTTAATCCCCTGAGCAATTTTTCTGACCCATAACAATTTAAAATTCTCAGAACTGATAGATCTAGCTAAAGGCATGTCTATGTATGTATGTTTAATGTAAAAGTAGTGGAAATAATACAGTGACTGGTCAGGGTAGTAGAATTTTATTAATTTATTTGCCTTGCTGGCATATAGGTCTTTATAAAGGTGGATGCACAGTATTGTTCATTCAGTGTGTTCAGTGTTGCTAGCCAGTGACATAGAAGGAATTGCTGTTGAACGTATTACTACTGGAGTATGAATAAATTCAGGAAGGCCACAACTAGAAGTGTATTTACAAAAAGAGCTTTCTGCATTTTCTTCATACCTCTGTAATTTGGATTATTTGCAATCACTAAAGAGTTGTAACTTGGCAACTTTTGATTTTGATCTGGAACGTGGAATTTCCCATAACTCAGCAAAGTCTGTGACTTTCCACCCAGCTTTTAGAGTTGCAAGTTCAAAAGAAAATAAACTCTCTAATCCACAGGTAAAACAAAGAAAACTGGAAAACAAAGCCTATCTTTTTCTGCCATGTTTCATTGGGTTTTAATGAACTGTTTAAGTTTATTGAGTAACAAAAGCAAGCCAGATGTTTAATGGTTCAATAAAGTAATTAATTGGTACTTCTAGTTTAACAATGTTTTGCTTATCAGCCCCCATGCCACAATTTCGAATATACTGGATTATTTAATTGCACTTACAGTGCCCAGTTATTGATAATGGAAATCTTATCTGCCACTTTTGTTAATCTATAGGTTCATATAAATTTGGAATTTTAAGCTTTATAAACTTCCCCATTCATATAATAATAATTAATGTTTATTAATATTCAGCTTGTTCACTCTATCAGGGATTGCTTCTATGTTTCTCTTTTTTATTGTACTAACTCAGTTGTCTATTTTATATCTTTTTGAATCTTAAACTTGTCTCCTCTTGCTTGTACACTTGTGGAAATGTTTTCATTGAAGATTTTCTCTCCCGTCACTTTAATATCATCAGGTGATATTAAAGTGACTTAAAATATCTGATGATCGCTGTCTCCTAAGGTACTGTACACTCAAAATGTGGTTGGACGAGGGGCAGTGACGTGGATAACAGAAAGTGAAGGGGCATGGAGACCCTGGATGGAGCGCAATGAAGTCTGGTCATTGCTGGCTAGCCAGTGAATATAAGTGAATCATGCTGATCAAAAGCACTGCATCTGCTAGCCAAATAGTTGTGAGCTCGTTACCTTTGCCCTGGAAAGCAGAGCTGCAAATCCAGATGCAAGTACACAAAGCAGCTGCTATCTTTTCTTGCACTCTTCTTCCTATAGGTCTCGTATCCATCTAATGACAGGCACTTCTTCCCAGTAGGCATGGACATCCATTTCTCTGTGTCCCCTGTCACAGAGAAACATACACTTGGGGAACAGGCTTGATCATTTCTTGGTATTTAAACCAGTTTTCCTCTCTTGTGACAAATTTTCTGTCATTTTAGTTCTTCTCCAGCTGATTAATTATATTCTGAGCTATTCTCTTATTGTTCCTGTTCATTACTCAATATGCATACGTTTAAGGAGCACGCTTCAATCAACTTTTTCTGCTTTTTGATTTGTTCTTAAGAAAAATCAATAACATTAATATATTTTTGAAACCTAGACTATGTTACACAGCTCAGTAACAACACTTGGCAACCACCTCTCTAATGTGTGTTTTTTGGTGTCTGCCGCTGGTAGTGTTCTTGTAAGTTATCCGTAGAGATTATGTTCTTTTAGTACCTAATGAGCCTGTGTATTGTGGATAGAATCAGAATACAGAGTTCTGGCATACTGGGAGAACTTAATAAGCTGTACTGCAGTTAAGTTAGTGGAAATTCTGTTCTATTTCACTTGGACAGATGAATTAGATTTTGGAGAGATGATTTACCTTTTTTTTGTAGAAATCACTAACATCACTTTATCAAAATGCAGTCCAAGGACCTCTGAGATACTCAGTGTAAGGGTTAGTGCAGTGCTTAGCACGGCATGAGTGATTACTCCCTCACCAACTGGGGAAGTGGCTTCCCCTTCCTTCCAATCCCTGGCCTTGGTAGCTGAGTAGCAGCACACCAAGAACAGTCCCCAGCAAATCAGATCCTATAAATGTGGCCAAGCTGTCATGTTCGTGGCACAACTTTTTTTGGATCCAGGTCAACTGTTGGCTTTTAAAACAGTTTCAGAGAAAGAATTTCAAGGTATTGTTCCATATAGGTACCATTTGCAGTCAGATATTTCATTTCAATTTTATTTCAAGTGCTTTAATCCACTGGGAATTCCAAATGTGTTCTTTGGGTGCAAAAATCCTGCTGGAGACACTTCTGGGGTCTCAGAGTATTTTTTTTTATAGTGAAGGACAGCATTGCTTGTGGATAGCAGAGAGCATGATGCAGCTGTGACACCTGCAGGGAGCACATCTGTGGAACCTGGACAGGCCTGAGGGGGCCAGAACATGAATGAGAATGGTTCGCTGATGTTCTGGATATGTCTAGTCAGAGCATCTCAGTGACCATCTTAAGGTGGGATTCAGATTTTTCCACTTGGAAAATAAGGGGGAATAATAACTGAGAACTCATGCATGCAGAACATTTCTCATGAATTGATGTAATCTACCTCAGTCTTCACTGGGTTCAATTTTTCTGCTGTAGGAAATTCATGAGGAGCATTTGGGCAATAAATAATAAAGCCCTATAAAACAAACATAAACACAAAACAGCTGCCAGCTGGTTTTATGCTGAGGCAAGCAACCAGGTGCTGAGAAAATGTAACTGGAGCCCCACATCTAGTTAGTTTTATAAAATTCAATATTTTCTTGTGTCTTAATGCTGCATTATCTCATCAGCCTATTGCTATGAAGACCCTTCAGATTACCATGCATATGGAATGTATAACATGTATCCAAGGTGACCTTATACATCCAGGATATTTCTGTCAGTACTTTTTACTCCCATTTCAAAATTGGGATTTCTTTACTAAAGAGCATCTGTGTGCTCACACAACAACTGTGGCTTGAGTATTGTATGACTCACTTTCTAAAGCTGGCCTCCAACCACCAGGGGATGCCTGGAACTCTGTGACTTTTCCAGCCTGTTTCTTTCTGCTGTGCTCAACTCATGATACTTCAATCCATTCTTATCCTTAACACATCTAAAGAAAAAGAAAATCTATTATCAAACAACATGAGTATGAGATGGAAAAATGCATTAGGTGTCAAGTATATGTCTTCATTACAATTTATTGCAACTACCATGAGGAGCACTGCAACTCTCCTCGCAATCCTACAAACAACCTTAGCAGAATTCTATTCCAGTGCATTTCCTTTGTGGTAGCTTAATGGACTTCTTTAGTATGCCCAGGAACCTCGCAAGGACTACTCAGCCTTGCAGAAAACAAGCCATTAGTCAATTGTAGTTTATCTGTCATTCTCAATCACTTATTTTCTCCAACTATGCTATCAGTTAGAATAAAGCTGTTTCTCTACCCTTGATATTTGTGTTATCCATCTCTTTGAACATCACATATCTTTTCCAGACTCAATATCAACCATACAAGCATTACATTTCTCCACTTTAAAAAACACTAGTCACAGTATAAGACATGCTTTTCCTTTCCTGGCATTTGGAGACCACACGCTTGGCGCCATTTACAAGGCCCATGTCAGTGGCCTTTGCAAATGAAATCAAATGTAATTCTTAAATCACAGCATTAATTAAGCAGAGGAGGTTGCAATTTGTCTTTGTGTCCTGCTGAGAACATGAAAGTAGAGAGCTGCCGTTTGTCTTACATTCTGCCTCTTTACCATATAATTTTCAAGATTTCAAATAAGCAATAACACAATTGTTGGCTTGGAACCAAAAACGCTCCTCAAGGAAAGCCAGTCCTTCATGTGACAATGAAGATGTTGTGATCCAGTAGAAGGCAGACTTGGGAGATGAGAAGCAAGAAAGGAGGGAGGTAAGAGGTGGAGAGGGGCTGATGATGACCAAAATATGTCACAGGAATGGATCAGTGTCATGATTGTATATGTGGAAATGAACCCCAATAAAAGAAAAAATTATGTGGTAATGTCATCAAGGGCAAAAATCATATTTCCTGACCTGTATTTGAGATTAGGATTATGATCTGGGAAGTTCTTGATGAGAAAATCGCCCCGCCCTTTTAAGGAGAGCACACTGAACATATATAACAGAGGAAGATATATAGTCATGGATCTTTTTTTAAATAAATATTTTTTCTTAAACTATGAAAACTGCATAGATTCTCATGTTTATATGTATGCTTATTTCTACATGTATGCTTACATGCCATGATCCACAATAATTATTTGAAGGTTTCCATCATTATAAAGTAAGGAGGAATGTTTTTGAATACAAATATGCAAAGTATTGTAGACATTTTGATTCAGGTGTTGTGTGGAATTCATTAATATTCATTTAGCCCTCCCTGAACTTTGGGGTAGCTAAACATGGGCTACTCTTGTAATTACATGCACGTAGTTTTCTAAAGTTCTTTATTTATTTTGCTTACTGGCAGGTCTATGATTCCAAGTGACGTTGGCACACTACTACTAGACAATAAATCTTATCTTTGGGTACAGTTGGATATTGGTCACCCACTAAATGTAAGATGTGAACTGAAGATATTCAGGAAACCACTTTAGGACAACTGAGTCATACAGCCTTTGGACATAACATCCTGCTCTTATTCTATCTCTGAGACTTCAACTAGAACCAGGGAGTGGTTCTAGGTTTTATAGACACAATAACAAATTTGTTCCATTTACAGTTACTATGTACATGGTGTCAGGTTTCAAAGAATTTTTCTGAATTTTAGTTGTGACATTTCTTACTTTATATCATTTTTTTTCTAGTACCAGGGATTGAACTTAGGACCCCTGTGCTTGCCATGTGGGTGCTTATTCTACTGAGCTACCTCCCTGACCCTTTATATAAATTTTTATTAAGTTTCTTTTTAAGTTTTGGGGATGGTTAGAGGAAAATATAGAGGTAAAGAGATAAACTACAAAAGAACTGGATGGATCCCCATTTAAGGATTCATGAAAATAAAAGCTGTTCAGGCTTGACTACGGGTCTTTATGCGCAGCACAGTCAAGCGCCTAGGAGTGAGTGATAAGAGCATACGTCATAGAATAAGAGCACATGTCATAGATCTGCTGATGGAGTTTGCCAGCCTTTTTTTTTTTTTTTTTTTTTGCCAGGCTTTGGTGTTTAGTATCTTACATAAACGATGGCCCTTTAGTGCAAGGAGTCCATAATGTACTGCTGCTCCCTTCTATGCCCTATCCCACAGAGTATTTACCAAACCCTGGGAAAGGAATGACTGTGTCACTCAGCAGTGGTGAAATTCATACCCTGGGTCACGTTTCCAGTCTTAGGTATGAGGACAAGACCAAGATGGAAACATTTTGCAGCACTTGCGTCTGTGTTGTTTAAAAATTATACTTTGTTGTTTTTATTAGAATTCTTTGGGTAGTCCTAATAATCTGTTTCTTATGTTGAATTTTTCCAGAATGTGTTATTTGCATTTCAAGGTGCTATCTTTTATATGAAGTTAAAATCATGCCAGTGTGGGCTAAAAGAGTCAGGTCTTTATTCTGGGCCTCTTGTGCTATTGTGGAATTCACTTGTACTAGAGGCCCTAAACTGTAGAGTCCCTGCCCACCTTGGTAGCAGGCACCATTTTTCATGTGAAGGTTTATTTCTCCCTGTTGCCTCAGGTGACTGCTTTGTTTCTGGCCTTTTGTGATGGCAAGCCACGTGCCTCTGTGAAAGGGGAGCTCAGGGTCCCACCCTGGGGTTGGCAGCCTGGAAGCAATGAACAAGGTCTCCAACAGCCCAGGCAGAGAGCTTGGGGCTGCCTGGAAGAGGACCCTATAAAAATGAATGCTGACAATCCTTTCATGTGTTCGTGGGGCCCATTCATCGTCTGTTGAAAACTAAACATGCCAGGAGTAAGACTTTTAAGATACTGTAAGCCCAAATGCCGAGATAGGTTAGGAGATGACAGACATAATAGCACAACATGTTCAGGCCTGAGTGAGTGCTCTACATGCACCATTCATGGTTGTAATTAGAAGTTATAATTAGAATTAAATAGTATTAGAAATAAAATAAGTATTGCTTTTCAGTGGAGCATTCATACTGTTAGAAGCTCTGGCAGTGATCTGGAGTCTTAAGAGCAAGTGTATGCTCTTAAGGCTTACTACGGCATGGTGGGCTGTGGAGAGAAGAAGAAATAAGGGAAAACCTGAAATTTCAGCCAAACAAATCATGTGCAAGCTCTAGAGAGGTCATGAAGATTGTCATTCTTGTCATGTGACATAAAGGACAACAAAACAAATACCCTTAAATTGCTAAAATGTGTGTGGGTTATTTAGAGACTACTACATCTGAATAACCTCAGTACAAAAATTCCATACCTGTGTACTGTCCCTCACCCTGAGTGCAGAGAAGACCATCTGGCATCTGGATGAGTCAGTCCTGAAATCATCATGTCCCTGTCCTTCACCTGTGCACGTGTCAAAGTGCAAGGTCACCACAGAGACACACACAATGGAAAGAGGCAGCTGGAGGCCTTGATTCCCTGGTGCCTTTAGACAGTACCTACATCCTGAAGTACATGAAGGTGCTCGAAGTCTCCGATGTTGTTGGTTAGTATTTTAGTCCCAAATACCTATCGAACTCACTAAACATTATGATTTGGACATTTGTCATACATGTGTCTTATATGCCATTGTTGTATCCTATGCGCAAGTTAATATGTTGAGATTATACTTAATTTATGTTTTGATACTGACGATAATAAATCCTGCTTTCATTGGATTGTTTGCTTTGGACTTTTGGTTTAGTTAATAAGAGCAGCTGCTTCAATCAAACTGCTGGGATAAAGTGCTGATGCAGCCACTTTTCAGCTCTGTGATCTCCTGCTTAATAAATATATTTAATCTTCCTAAGCCCCAAAACTTCAAACTATTAAATTAGAATAACAGCAATACTTACCAACCAATTACTGTGAAAATTAAGTGCAATAGTTTGTACACAGCACTGAGCACCTACTAAACATGCTCCGAACGGGAGGTGGCACTCAATAGCATGTGAATCCCCATTAGCCTAAAATACCTGGCTCACGTCTCCCGGCTGCTAAAATAAAGCAAAAAGAAACTCATCAAAATAATTATCTTTACAAAATGCATCTGTATTATTTATCCTACTGTAGACACTGCGACAGCAGTTCTGCACTCACGCTAGTGAATCCTCAGAACAGCCCTCTGGCATTGGGGCCCTGCCTCTGGTCTCTGCAGGGGACAGTGAGGGCTGGAGGTCCAAGCCACCTGCGTTTCTTTAACGGGAGGCTTTTGCACCAGCACTATTTATAAAATGGTGTCCTTTATGGTCCTAAGTTATTTTTAATTTTGCATGTAAGTCAACGAAAAAGAGAGGAACTTTTTTCTTACAATACATATTATTTGATTTTTACTTTCCCAAATTTCTTTGGAGAGGAGTGTAAAAATCAAATGCTAAGAACCTTCTTGGGTCTGTAAGTTTGTTATGATTTCTCTCAAAAGCCAGATTCATTGCATCAATTAAATCAATGTTGCTTTTGCTTTAGCAGCAAAATGATGGCCAAACACACCTGCTTGACCTCAGTTCTGCTGAAACACTACTGCCACGCTCTGAAAATAAGGATCAGCACTGTAGCAGTGCAGTGCCCCTCGTGGGACCATTGGCTCCCAAGCTTGGCCTTCCTTTGCAGGGCTCCAGGGAGAGGCTGTCATGGCTTCCTTCTGCTCACTGGAGGGGAGTAGCGCACACTGGCTAAGGATATGATGTTGGTTATTATTTGAGCTGCCTTGTGGATTGGATTTTGAGGTTTTTTTAACACCTTATTAAAAATAGTTTTCTGTTACTTAGGTATTCTAATGATAGATTGTTTGTCTCTCAAAATTTCCAATGACGTTTATAAGGAAACTTGCAAAAAATCCAAGTTTTGCAGCTGAATCTATAATGTTTAATTGTGTGACACCAATGCATTTTTTTAAAAAGCCGTGTTTATCTCACCATATGGTATGTGATGTCTTCAGTCTCCGACAATTAGTCACTAACAGCCTATAAAAGACCATCACACAAGACATGTTTTGCCTATGCAAAATCCCTACTTGACTAGGTTTCATTTTATCTTGAAATGCCACCTGAATCTTCTTAATTTCTCTTCATTAAATATATTTGCTTAACATGCAGGGCAGGAACAGTTTTTATTGTCTATTATTGACTGGGACTCTTGCACTCCCTGCTCATTTCAAAAATGAATTACCAACCTATCAAATCAAATAAGAAGAGGCCGGACTTAAGCAGCACCGAGGGCAGCAAAGCGGTGACCTTGGTCAGTACCCAGGGACTCAGGGTTTGGAAGGAAACCACCAGAAAAGCCAGGGATGGTTCGCTTAGAGGCAGTAGGATAGGTGACAAGCACAGGCCACTTTTTAAAAGGTACAAGCTAAAGTATACTGTCTCAGTTATTTTTTACTCCTTGCTGGGACAAATACCAGACACCCAAACTGAAGGAAGGAAAGGTTTATTTAGCTCACAGTTATTGGAGGTTTCCATCCATACTCGGCTGACTCCGAGGCAGAGAAGCATATGACAGGGAGCAGCAGTTCATGGCAGTGGAACAGCAACAGTAGCGACAGAGGCAACAGAACAACCAGGGAGCAGAGAGCGACGACATAAGTCTGTCTCCCTGCCTCTCTTTATATTACATTCAGGCTGTCCACCTCAGGCTACACCCATAATCCCAGAAGTAATTAAAATACATAATCCCAGGGATCATGGACCAAGAGTCAAAGTCTAGATCAGTACTAAATCACATAATCCCAGTGACTCAGGAGTCAAGTCTCAATCTATAGAAGTCCACACCCTCTTCATGAGGCTTTGGGGGACCACTAGATATAAACCACAATACACATTGTCCAAGAGAACATCCTGATTCCTCCTTTCCCACCCTTCCATCATAAACTCAAGATATTTTTTTCTGCAAATATCCATAGCCCCAAATAATAATTGCAGTAACAGTTTCAATTAGAATGTCTGCTATGCATATCAAGTATTTCATTCAGACAAATGGTTTTATTTTATTGTTAATAGCAAAAGTTTCAAATTTTAATACCGGCATATAGGAAACATTTAGAAGGTGTTGGTGAAAGAACAAAGGTAAACTGTGAATAATAGGCAAGGTTGAGATATCTCCCTTCCATGTGTCTTTACTTTTTTCTGTGTTCTTCTGATATCCATTTTCATTCTGCAACCCTCAGTGTTTCTCTCCTCTGTGTTATTCTATAATTATTATCTCTTTCTGATTTCTATGTCTCTCATTATTAAAATGTATAGGTTCTGGAGGTGTAGTGGTAACTTCTGCAGATGCTTCAAAAGTTCTAATCCCTCTGTCTCAGCTGAAGTGTCCAAACCTAGCCCACTTCCTAACTGCTGGAAAAGTGACACCAGTGGGTGTGGCAAAGCTGGATCTGAACATTCCTCTTCTACAGTCCAGCTCTGCTCATCTCATGGCTGTGTTCATCACCTTCCACCTGATAAAGAGTGCTGGATGTAGGGGACCCCAGTGAGAGAGGCCTGGAGCTCAAGGGGTCTGAAAGGCAAGACATTATCTAAGCTCGTGTTGTGGCTTGCCTATAGGTGTCCTCCCAAAGCCTCATGCACTCATGGCGGCAAAGAACAAGAGAGAAGGAAGGAATAGCAGCAGCTCAAGCAGCTAACTTCACTTCCTTCTTTTCATTGAAATGTAAATTTCCTGTGCCACTGGAGGTGCAGCACACACACCCACAGTAATCAATCACAAACTTCAGAAGTACCCCCCCCATGACTGCATAATGATTTGGGGGGACACCTATACACAAATCATAACAACTCATAAAACTGACGACTTTTTTTTTTTGTCTTTTTGAGACAGGGTCTCACTATGCAGTTCAGACTGGCCTTGAGCTCACTTTTGTAGCCCAGGCTGGTCTCGAACTCACACCAATCCTCCTGCCTCAGCCTCCCAAGTGCTGGGATTACAGGCGTGAGCCACCACACCCGCCTCTGATGACTCTTAAGAGCTGCTAGAAATGGGAATGAAGGGTATGATAAATTCACATTTTATGTCAAGAAGTAAATTAACAGAGTAGGTCTAATGAGAAGCAGACTGAAGCAATTCAAGAGTAACAGTAGAGCTAGGGTGGTGGGTGTAACTCCCTGTAGTATGGTCAAAGGCGGATGTCTTCCTTAGAACATCTTACAGTTATGCTTCTTAGATAATAAATATGAGCAGAAAATGCCCTGAAGTTGAAAAAGTGATCAAAGTGCTGTGATCAGGGAGATCAGCAGCACTCCAAGGATAAAAGTACCAACTCCAGGGGGAGCGAGACCAAGGATCTTCAACTGCATCTAGTAGATTTAAAGGGAATCTCCATTTCTATCAGAAATTGTAGCCCCTCTAATTTCAGGGTAAAATTAATAATGAGGTCGATACAATGGATAGTGTGTCTGCTCCTTCGTCTGGTAAAATGATGCATCTAGAGTCAAGTGGCAAATGTAGAAAACTCAGCATTGCCAACTGCTGAAGGTCCCTAGCTGCACGCGTCCACCAGCGTGTGCTTGCATCTCAGTGCTGCCCCTCAGACTGTGGCACCAGGTGCCCTCGAGAGGGTCCTTGAGCAGTCCTTATCCAGGGGCTTCCAAAAGGGTGTTGCCTTCTGTCCAGAAAGGTGGGCATCCTACTTGATAACCTAAACATAGCTATGTACACATAATGCTTCCACAAATTGTGATTATACTATTTTAATAATTAAAAGAGAAAATGGCACAAGCTTAGAACATCTAACAAAAGCAATCACTGAATCCTTAGTTTACAATATGTGCATTGAGTGGAATAATTAAAATGGATGGTGTGATTGCTTATGTTAGAGTGAGAAATATTTTTACTCTATATTTCTATGACTATGTTAGGATACAATATGTGCATTTTTAATTTTCAGTACACATTATTTTAGTCTCTTCCTGTTGCTAAAATGAAATGTCCTTGACTAAGTGATAAAGAGCAGAAAAATATTTCTTATGGCTCTTGAAGCCTGAAGTATATGAACATGGTTTAAGCAGTTTTGGTGTCTGCCTTCTAGCCAGTGTCCTCATGGGACAGAAGGAACAAAAAGAGAAACAGCGTACTCACACTGTAGAAAGTGTGCAAACAAGAGGATGCTCACTAGATCCCTGAGTGGATTTTATAAGAAGGTTTGTCCCTTCTAGAAGTCAGGACCTTCAGGACCAAGTCACCATCAATGAGTAAAATGCTCAACGGTACCTCTAGCGGCTTAATTCCAGTACGTGGAATTTGGAGTGACACTTACACTCCAGACGTAAAGTGCACGTGCTCCCCTGTGCATTATTGGCTCACCATTGTGTGGATGCACACAGCTTTCAAAGCTCTGGGCTTAGGCTGAGGGGGCTTCTTGGGGCTGGTACAGTTGTCCAATATTCATGAAGTTCTCGCTGTAGCTCTGGGTCTGATCCTCAGCCTTGGAATGGAAGTGTTCATCTCAAAGCAAGCTTAAAACCTCAAATGAAATAAAACAAAAACAAACAAACAAACAAACAAAAAAGCCTTTCTTTTGTCTTGATTTTTTATAGATTGATTCTGGTTCTTGACAACATTAGGACTATTTTCTCTTTGAATGCAGATGATTGCGTTTGTATGTCCTCTGTTGAAACCTTGCTCAAAGCCTCTGAAAAAACATCTAGGTTGAAGAAACCTGAAGTGAGACAGACAGAATCCTGTTCCTACAAAGTGCTAGAGATGGGATGTATTTTTTTCTGCTTGTCGTTTTCACGCTTTGTGAGTTCACCTTGATTTCTGGCTTCCTTTCTTGGCTCCCACAACTTGTGTGGGTTCTGGTAGCGCAAGGTGCCTTTGGCACCTGGAGAGAGTCTGGTCCTCATGCTCTGGTGTGGCTCAGTGACACCAGCTCCACTGTGACAGGCGTTGGCAAAGAGGCAAGCAATGCCTTCAAGGCTGTCATGTCTGTCAGAGTTGGAACAGTTTCTCTCAGAATGGAGAGATTTCCAAAAGTTAATTTCTAGAACTGGAATAAAAGTGCCTGGCTCCTCAGAAGAACACTCTGGTAAAAACAGCATCCTTGTGGGGTAATCTGACCTGCACAGTGGTGGTGCACAATGCAAATCCCACGTGGGGCCATGCAAGGTAAATGCCACTGTCCCATTTTCTAAATAAGCAGAAGACAGCGAAAAGTGATTAGGCATCTCATGGGGGTAGGCACGCAGCACTTGGCCTGGTTTTCCATCATATTGACTCCCTTTAGCAGCTTTGTCTAAAGCTGTGGTACTCAGGACCTATGCAGGCATCAAGTAGCTACTCTTGTGATCAGTTTCATAAGTAGTTGATTTCTGTCTGTCCTATGCTGGATTCCATTTTCCTATAAGATACATAAAATGATGCCCTTTCTGTCTGCTCTAACTACTGGTCATGGCTCCTCCTGTTCAAACACACTACTATTTTTAGCTGCCGTGCCCCATGTTTCCCCTGGGGGACAATTCAGTTCTATTCATGGGCAGTAACTCTAAGGGTTACCTATGAGACAGTGCCTACTTTGGGCTCTGTGGGTACCATGAAGACACCAGCTCTGATGCGTCCTCCTCCACTTTATACTTCCTCTTCAGCAAGATCTGATACTATGTCCCACTCCCAGTGCCTGAAGCTATGGATGACCTGTATCCTTGATAAGATAAAGGAAAAAGTCACAGGACTGTTTAAATATTTTAGCAAAGCCTATGAATTTCCTAACTTTTGCACTTCTGACAGTTCAATTTTCTGTCATGACTAGTAATTTACAATGGGGATGGAATCTCTACTAAAAGACAGGGAAGAAAGCAAGGGGAAGCCTGAGAAAGCATTTGTATCTTGCAGCTCTTTCTTTACTTTCTTGGATCCTCTTGCCATTTAGAAGTGGAGGACAGGGGGAAAAAGTAAGACTTGCCTCATACTCTTGGACTAAAGAAGAGGACTGAGAGGTTTCTTATTATCATTCTGTGTGCCCTGTCATTGGATACAAACATGACCTATTTAATGTGATCAGTTTCTTATCAAGAGACGACCACCAATGTTAAGCTTTCCTTTAAAGCTGTCCTTCGTCCTCTTCACCGTCACTCATTGTTTTCTTCTACCCCCTCCTCCTTTGTGTTCTCAGTATGCCTTTCTCTATTTTTCTGTCTTACTCATTCACACAGTGGCTAGAAATAAAACCTATAAATGCGATAGACGACAAAATTTGAAGTATCTCTCAAATGTACCTTTTCCAAATCTTTGATCATCATTTTTACAAATAAAATATAAAATTGAATTTCTCAGTGTTTCCATATTATCTGTCTTTGGCACAATTAGTTGATAAGTTATCTTTTAGGAGTCCTTGTGAGTAGACATCGCACCATGATTCAACTGCATGATTGCAGAGCTGTCTCGCCTGACTCTACGATGTTTTCCCACAGTGGTGCCATTCGTTTCCTGCCATGCCAATGGCAGAGGCAGCACTTAGCTCAGTACCATTCAGCACTAGCCAGTTAGCCCTTCCATTAGCTTCCTCGGGGCCTCCTTACCTCATCTCTAATTATTGGTGAGTAGTAATAATTCTTCACCATTTCCCAACTGGAAATGTATGAAACCTTGCCCAGGATCTCTAATTCTTTTTAAACATACCTGACCTTAGTATTCTGTTAAAAGCCATCTTTTCAGGTGAGTCAAGATGGGAAATCATGGTTTGTTACATGCCTGCCAAATCATTCCAGAACTTGAGATCCAAGATTCTCTAGACAGCTACTGAACATCTGTATTTAGATTAAATTTTGATCTTTCCTGCTATCATCAAATTCTCATTTGGAGCAGTAAAATAGGATACTTTATTTCCACACTTTCAAATATTAAGTGAAGAAATGAAGCAAAAAGACTGTGACATATTCTTGGAAAATCTATCATAGATTAGAAGGGACCTTTAAAGTTAAAACATGAACAAATTGACAGGCTCACAAACAAGGCTGATTATAGGGAATGTGATAGCATCTAGCAGTAGCAAAGGAGCACATGCCTTCAATCTTCCAAGCTGAAACAGGAAATTTCTCCTTTTTCCAAAGTGTTATTGCTGTTTGTGCATAGCTAGTTAGTTGTGCATTTTTCATGTGCTATATCCCATATAGTAATTTGATGACAAAATGGCAGTTGAAAATCTATTTGGAGCTGTTTTCATTTCTTTGTCTATGGGCAAATAATCCTTTCGACAACTATCACCTTTACTTTGAAGGTAGAGATCTAAATCTATCATATTTATAATGGCTTCTACACCCTTAATTATAACTTTGGCAGTATGTAGTACAAAACTGTGTCATAGTAATAGGCTGCCGTCCTTTTTGCCACTCTTACTAAAGATGCCTTCTGAAAAACACAGTATGTAGCATGAGCCTGAATACCTCATATAATAATAGAGAAAAAGAGATAGATAGATATGTAGATAGATATAGATATAGATATATGATTATGAAAGAAGGCAAAAGTGACACGCTGAATTTTTTTTACTTTCCAAAACATTTATTATTACAGTAAAAGAAGAGAGAAAAGGAAACTTTAGCAGATTTGATTTTAAAAACTATAGTAAGGTCAGGCATATGTGGCATCCATTTAAATTATTTCTAATTTTGTAAATGGTGCTGGTGTCCACAGAATTTAATACATAAATTACATAAATATAACTCTATGGTTACTTTAATAATACAAACTGATCAATATGAGTTGTCAAATAAATTCTGAGTTAGCTGATACAGTGTTTTTCCTATTTAATTATAATTTCAATCATTTTGCATGACAGGAGTCACAGAGTACACATATAAATGTAATTGTAGGTATAATTTCAATTACTGTTATCTTTTTTTAGTACAAACTTTTATTCTCAATTAACTAAGAGAAAAGAGTTATTTATCCTAACTCTCTTGTGTATACATATATTTTTTCTCTTTTTCTCTTTCTTTCTTTCTTTCTTTCTTTCTTTCTTTCTTTCTTTCTTTCTTTCTTTCTCTCTGTCTGTCTTTCTGTCTTTCTGTCTTTCTGAAGTTTCTAGTACTAGGAAAATATATCATATCATGTGTCTTAGTTTCTTTTTACTCATTGCTGGGACAAATAACCAACATTCAAGATGAAGGAAGGAAAGGTTTATTTAGTTCACAGTTTGTGGAGGTTTCAGTTCATGTTTGGCCAGCTCCAAGGCTAATTGGCACATGGCAGAGAGCAGCAGTTCATGGTGGCAGAACAGCAACAAAATGGTGGCGGAGGCAGCCAATCAATCTGGGCAGCAGAGCAACAGCATGAGTCTGTCTCTCTGTCTCTCTTTACAATACATTCAAGCTCTCTGCCTGAGCCTATCTGCCTTAGTCTACACCCATAATCCTAGAAGTACTTAAAACACATAATCCCAGGGATCATGGATCAAGTCTCAAACTCTAGATCAGTACTAAGATACATAATCCCAGTGACTCATGAGTCAAGGCTCAATCTCTAGAAGTCCCTGCCCAATGACTGCATGAGGCTTTGCGGGGGACAACTAGACATAAACCATAACACCATGTCTTATAAGTAGATTGCAAGTGAAAGATATAGTATGAATCATAAAACAAATATTATAATTAAATAGTATTCAGAAAATTAATTAAATATTAATTAAAATTAAATTAAATATTTCAAAACATTATTCTAAAATTCAAATCAAATCATGAGTCCAAATTAGAGGCCAGAATATTGTGTATCATATGTACAAATCTGTAATCAACTCAGAGTACTGGCATAGTAATTGAATAAGTTAATATATACAAAGATATGAACTAAGTATAAGTTTCCATAGTATTAAAGCATTACTAAGAATAAAACAATATAAATACTGTTATGGAAAATATATGAGCAGAACTTCTAACAGTTTGGGGATAAGATATTGCACAAAGTTCTAGTATGTCGTGGACATGGATGGTGTCTGTGATGCCTACTGGTAGCCAGGTGTCACTTGTGGGACTGAGCTACTGCTATTACCTTGACATCTACCCTCTAGACCCAGACAGAATCATGGCCCATAGGGTGGAAGAGAAATCCTTTTGTCGAATATGATTGTAGAAATATTTTGCTACTGTATATAAAGGAATAATTGAAAGACTGCTGTTGTATGCATATTTTTCTCCTGTGTTTGTTCCTTATTTGGTGGTTTTTTTTCCATTCTTCTTCTTGGAGTTGTGGTCATTTTGATCCCTGTCTAGAACATCTTCTATTAAACTGTGTGGGGTTAGCTTTGTCATCATGAAATTCTTTAGTTGTTCTTTGTCATGAAAATATTTCACTTCTCCATTGAACATGAAAGAGCTTTTTGCAGGGTATATCAGTCTGGGCTGGAATTTGTTTTCTTGTAAGACTTAAAGTACTTTGCTCCATGCTTTTCTTGACTTGATGGTTTGTAACGAGAAATCTGCCATTATTCTAATGGGTTTTCCTTTAAATGTGATCTGTTTTTTTCTCTAGTGGCTTTTATTATACTGCTCCTGTGCTAAATTTCTGAGATCTTGTCTGTTATATATCCAGGTGTGGTTTTAATTGAGTTGATATTATTTGGAGTTCTATATGCTTCAGTTTCCTGAATGTCAAATTGTTTCCTCATATTTGAGAAGTTTTCTGCTATTACTTCTGCCCATATTTTTTTTTGGTATTATTTGTATTTACTCCCCCTTTGTCCTCAATGCCTTTTAGTCTTACATGGTTCATCTTTTCATTGTCTTGCAGATGTTGAATTATTTTTTCTTGCATGCTAGTTGTTTTTAAGAGATCTTTCCTTACATTTTCACTAGGTACAATGGTGTCTTTAAGATCTGAAAGTCTATTTTCACTTTCATTGAAATGGTTTTGCCAGTTTGTGGTTGAGGTTTTAAGTTCCTGTATAGCACTTTACTTTGAATCTATTTCATGCATTCTATTACTTTCCTATATTGCTCACTCAAGGATTTCATAATTTTTCTATTCTCCTCTTTTTTGTCAGTGTCTTGTTTAGAAGTACTTAGTGCTTCTTTCATTATGGTTATCATTTCTTTTTACTTCTTCTGTAGTTGTTTCCTTACTTCAGATGCTATTATTTCAGAGCTTTCAGGTAAGTGATTTCCAATTTCTTCTATGCTATTCTCCCCTGCATTTGTTCTTTTTTTTTTTTTTTTTTGGCTTTTTGACACAGGGTCTCACTGTGCAGTTCAGGCTGGCTTTGAGCTCACTTTTGTAGCCAAGGCTGGTCTCGAACTTGCAGCGATCCTCCTGCCTCAGCCTCCCAAGTGCTGGGATTACAGGCGTGAGCCACCACGCCCAGCTCCTGCATTTGTTCTGAGTTGCCTCAGAGCCTGAGGGTATATTTTGCTCTTTCTGTCATTTTGTATAGCCCTGTTTTCTTACCTTTGGTATAGAGCTTTGGTAGAGTTTACCTGAGCCTTAACACCAGATTTAGGTCTACCACATTCAACCTGGTCCAGGTGGGTGTGGCT
>PVJA010002798.1:0-37407 GCA_004027025.1 Myocastor coypus | reverse complement strand
TATATTTTGCTCTTTCTGTCATTTTGTATAGCCCTGTTTTCTTACCTTTGGTATAGAGCTTTGGTAGAGTTTACCTGAGCCTTAACACCAGATTTAGGTCTACCACATTCAACCTGGTCCAGGTGGGTGTGGCTTGGGTCTGGCTGCTGAGCTCCACTTCTTTTTTTTTTTTTTTTATTCTTGTTTCAGAACCTCTGTCTGTCTATTCACTCATTTTCCTGGCCGGCTCAGCCCGCCCCGAGGGCAGGGCTGGCGCAGCATGTGGTGCCAGGGATCGAACCGCAGTCCCCGAAGCCACCCAAGCTTCCCCAAGCAGGTGCTTCAGACCACTGAGCCATCCCGCCGGGCCCATGAGCTCCACTTCTTGCTGCTGCAGCCCTTGGAAGTGAACCTGCTGTGCTTCTCTGGCATGATGTTCTGCTTCTGGGTCAGCTGAGTGGGTCTTGTCTCTAGCCTCTGTGGAGGGAGTTCTGCTGCAGTTTTCCACAGTGGGCCTGTCTAAAGGATGAAGTTCCACTTACGTGCTGAGTTTGGTTGATGTATCAAATGAGTGTCAGGCAGGCCCTAGGCAGTCTCACTCACATGTCAGGCCTGGTTGCTGGGATGAATTGATATGCAGCATTTTTGTCTTTAAATGTAATAATAGTGCTGGGCATGGTGGCGCACGCCTGTAATCCCAGCACTCGGGAGGCTGAGGCAGGAGGATTGTTGTGAGTTCGGGACTGGCCTGGGCTACAAAAGTGAGCTCAAGGCCATCCTGAATTGCATAGCAAGACCCTGTCTCAAAAAGACAAAAAAAAAAAAAAATGTAGCAATAGTAACTACTATTTCACATAGAATTATATTCTTCACATTCATTATGTTGCTAACATGAAGGTAGTAGTATAGCCTCTATTGACTAATAGAGGACTTATGGCTGAGGTTAAGAACTTGTGTATAGTCAGTAAATTTGGAAGCCAGAATTTGAAATAATCAGGGATAACTTTTAACTCCTGCACACCTCATTCTATTTCAGGAGAGTAATGCTAGAAATCATAGAGAATATGAGTTCTTGAGGACTGTTTTCAGATTATATTTAACCATCTGATTAATTTTGGCAGCAAACATCTCAGTGCACCTGGGAATGCATTTACTTTGCTCAACCAGCCTAATTACCTTGGTCATATTTTTACTAATTTAGACACATTTAACAGATGCTACTCAAAAATCATCTAAAACATGCTTGATATTTTCATCATAGTTTTGGAACCACATATTCAGAAAAAAATAGTTGGTATTTGCATTGAAAGCTGCTGCTGGTCATGGGAATGTGAACTATTGGCTGCTTCTGCTATATTGTGAGGAACACTTGAGGTCTCAAGTGTTTGAAGCTAGCCTGATTGCTGCTGAGCCTCAGATGTGTCTCACATGAGCCAGGGCCACTGGATCTCTTTCCATGCTGGCTAAAATCATATCCCTGAGGAAGAATAAACCAAAATCAGGACACATTTTGCAGAAGAAGAGTGAGTAGAGCTAGGCATCTCCAACTTGGAGTTTGAGCTTCAGTTGGATTAGGTGTATATTTTAGATAAAAAGGAAACTAACAATTGGATAAACAGAAGGGTTTCATTAAAAATTGATAAATCAAAAAGGTCTAGCCAAATAGCTCAGGGAATTAAAGCAGCTGCAAACAGGTACAGGAGCTGAGGACTCAATCCCCAAGCCTGCTGTGCTGGCCCTGTCCCCCAGGGTGCACTGAGATGACAATTGAGACTGGCTGTGGTGGGGCACGCCTGTAATCCTAGCTCTTGGCAGGCTGTAAACAGGAGGACGACTATGAGTCCAATCTAGTAGTGAGACCCTGAACTCCCTGTAGATCCTTCCCTCAAAAAAAAAAAAAAAAAATACAGAAAAAAATTAATAACCAAAGAACAGCGAGAAATTCTGGGACCAATACTGCCACAAGAACGGCACACATTTTAATATTTGAGCACCACCCCCCACACACACACACACACAGACACACTTATCAGCATGCTTCTGCACATCCACATGTACATCTTTAGGTCTAGGCAGCCAGGGCACTGAATGCTAGCAAATTGTTAGATCCTCAGTTTTTTTCAATGGAGTGAGGTAGCTGCATAGAGAGACACCAGACCCATTCTTATAAGGTACCCTTAGATGTACAGAATGCAGGGTGGCAAGCTTTGACAAAAGCTGCAGAAGTCAGAGGCCTAAAGCGGCAGTCTAGAAAACAAAAGACAAAACAAAACAAAACTGGACACAAAGGAAGTGGAAGGGCTCTACAGACCTTCCAAACAGGCAACAGAACTGCAAGAGCTCACAGTATGGTACCCTCCCAGTATTCCCTGGTGCAGATTAGCAGATACTTCAGGGATCTTTCTTGTGCTTTGTATCTGCATTAACAAATAACATTACATTGAGCCATGAGTTAAATTAAAGAGCTTTCCCTTTAAGATATTTTACTTTAAAAGTTAATAATATCATGGGTTTGAGCTTTGAGGATGCTTTTTCTTTTGCTCTAATTTTTAAGCACACTCAATATTCTGAAAAATACCCCAGAGCACAGAGTGCACTTCCAGCATGTGCTATAGCCCTGGCCCCCTTTATAGTGATGATTTTCTGATGTGTTCTATCTGAGATGTAATTTAGAAAATAAAAATTTCAGCAGGGAAACATGAGCCAGGGGCCTGAGGCTGGTTTTGGAGCACAGAATTTATTTCCTTGCTCCTGTGTCTTGCTGGAAAACAGGGTCCTGGGACACTGCCTAGAAGTGAGTGCATCCTTTTTTCATATCTAGGAGTGGCAGGGTCCATGTAAGTCAGATTATAAATCAATAGCAAGAAGAACCATCTCTTGTTGATAATGAAGCTGGAACAAAAGAACCCCTGATGAACATGATGAGTGATCGATGGGTGGGTCAGAAAAAAGAAAGTATGGCAGAATTCCTGATATTTGAGCACGCATTATAAACTGTCAGTAGTCAATAGGTGTAATCTAGTGCAATAAATCCACAGGCAACTTCTAGTCATATGCTTACGTACAGAAGAGTTAAGCATAACCAGGCAAAGCATGTCATTACAGCTCAATATGTATGTCTGACTTGTCCTTTTTGTTGAGAACAATTCCATGCTTTTCTCCTTTTTTCAAAGAAGTAACACTCTGTCAACTAGCTTACTCACACTTTCCAGGATCGAAGTGGCTTGGAAAGAAAATGTCTAAGCTGAACTCGCTCTGCCAGGTCTTGTAAAATATTTTCTGTACAAATAAAATACCATGAGCCTAAACAATTCTGTCCATTCAGCTTCAAGTTGTTTGATAGGACAGATAGTGATTTCCAACCAGACAGATGTACAGCTATAGGAATTGCTTTGTGAAGATTAAGCTCACTAGAGCTGCAGGCTACTTTGTAACAGGGTGCATAATCCTTACTGTCACTCAGTGAAAAGATAAAGGTACCTGGAAGCAAAACATGGCTCAGAACCCATTACTACCTTCCAAAGCCTAGGGTCTTCCTGCATCGTCCTTATCACCTCAGTTGAATCAGCTTCCTCAGGCTCCATGCACGTGTCTTCTGCAGTTATTCTTATTTGCTCTTTTATCCTTGCCTGTTCCTTTACTGTTCTCCAAGTCTGTCTTGTCTACATCTATGTGTTGAAAGCTGCAGTTGTAAATCCTTTGACACTGGGTTGTCATCAACTAACATCAACTCCAAATAATCTTTAAAAATCTAAAGCTAAAAACTTTGGCATACAGAGGAAGCTAATTTTATTGCCTACTGTTTCATTTATAGCCCTGAGTAAAGTCATCCCTACCTGTGCAACCTCCCAAAATGCCATATTCCATCTGAATATGACTACCGCCACCTAACTAGATTGACCTAAAACAAATTCTGGATCTTGATGGTAACATAGGCATGACGTATGGACCACCATGGCCAGCAGGCAGAATCTGGGGGGTCTCACGTGGTATGAAAAGTGTGACCTGTCTCCTATAGGACAGCCAAATACCTGAAAGTCACTTTTGCTATAAACCATGACTCTTTCTTTGGGCTCCCAAAAGGCAATTAACAGAACAAAGTTTGACTTTCAATTTGTGTCCTTCCTTACAGTAAATCTTAGATCAAATTGCTGCTCAGCTGTGCATAGGGATATGTTAATCAATGAGGGTAAGCTTGTAAGGAAGTGACAGAACAGCACTGGTTAACCCTCTGTTTGCAGGTTCTTATATTCCTATTCAGGACTGAGGACTTTAAGATAAGGTTTACAGGAATATCAGCTGTACTCAGAAGAGTCCAGCTGGTGTCCTAAATCAGTGATCACCTGGTTCTAGGAAAAGTGGAACCTCACAGGACTGAGACCACCATGAACAGACATAATACTTTTTCTACAACCAAGAGCATCCCTTAGCTATAATGATTCTGTACATACCGCACTGAGGTAAAGACCAATTATTCCCTAGTTTATCAGCTAATCCTTAAAAGTTGCTCTGCCTGCCCTGAGGGTGTGGCTGGCATAGCATTTGGTGCCAGGGATAGAACCATGGTCCCCTGTGATTGCCTATGCTTGCTGCAGGCACTTTAGACCACTGAACTATCTCACTTTCTCCCCTTCTAACTTTTAATTAAATCTTTTCCTGTAAGTCTGCGCTTTAGTTTTAATTTTCATTATTATTAAAAACAAAGATCCATGCCAATTGGCAACTATGGTACCTGCCACATTTCTAGTGCTGTATAGTCGTGTATGGTTAGTGGCTTTCATAATATATAGTGCAGATGCAGAATATTTTCATTCCTTTCACAGAATCTTGGCTAGACAACAATCATCCACTATAAAATTTCCCAAAAGACTGAATACTACCTTTATAAATGCAGCATTTTTATGTCACCCACATGCCCGGATTCTTTAGTGGAGCAAGATCATAGCTAACGTCAGATTCAGAGTATTTGGTGTGCAAGAGGAAGTTGTGTGCCTGAAATTCAGTAAGTAGAGCTTTGAAAAACTCCATACATTTTACTTGAAATTCCTTTCCGTTTGTCTAAGTCTCACAGTCTTTCCTAGAAAAGAAGGCTTCCTTGACCTTTTTAATCTTTCCATTTGGCAATGCCAACTGGTCCTCGATATCCACAGTCCCATATGATCTTTATCTTTCATAAATTAGTATGCTGACTGTTTAGGTATCATTTTCCTGCATCATTGTTAGAATTACCGTCTCCTGTATCAACTGCTCCACACTGTTGAAAAAGGATGATTTAGCCTGAAAAATAAGTACATTGATGTTGAATATGTTTTCTTACCTCTCATCTTTAAAATACAAGTAGAGCTAAATATCTCCCCCAGAATGGAGATAAGACATAAATAAACCCTAAAATCAGTGATAGTTTAAATTAGACACAAAATTACTCTGCAAAATTACTCTTCACTGTATCTCTGAGCTGTCCTCTGATTTATATACTTATTCTTTTTTTTTTGTCTTTTTGAGACAGGGTCTCGCTATGCAGTTGAGGCTGTTCCTGAGCTCACTTTTGTAGCCCAGGCTGGTCTCGAACTCGCACCAATCCTCCTGCCTCAGCCTCCCGAGTGCTGGGATTACAGGCGTGAGCCACCACGTCCGGCTATATATACTTATTCTTAATATCTCTGTATATAAATGAAAATGTAACATCTATTTTTTGAGTTCATAAATTACATATATATATATATATATATATATATATATATATATACATATTTTTCAATTTATTGATTTTACTGTATTTCTGCTCTTCCCACACCGAGATTATGGTTACATATTCAGAGATGTCTCTTTAAATGTGAATAATAACACAAGCAGTCAAAGAAATGTATCATGAGATGCAATATTCAGAGAAATAATTGGAGAATATATTATATTGTCAACGTTTAGCCATTATAGTCAACTTTAATCATCAAAGCTGCCTTGGAGTCTTTAGCATTTTAACATTAATTTCAAAATAATTTATTCTATTATTACACTGACTTTCACACTGCTGTAAATGAACTTAATAGGATGAAACTCAAATGTACTGTTAAAATGGAAACATAATAGAAACTATAACCCAAATGCGTACACTCCACCGCAGAAAAGGCTTTTTGGCTGGCTTCTGTTGAGGGATTCTCATTTCCTTTAATCCATATCACAGGCCTGTCACATCACCAGTGGTGAGATAGCAATTCTAATGATATCTTTTTGTATGTAAATGATTATGTGCAGCATTCGTTTCAAGTTGCTGGTGCTGAAAACACAAAGCTCTGAATTCTGGGATAAGCTTAAGACTGTGAGCATCACTTATTGGCACGCATGCCAGTTCTGACTCTACACTGCGTTCACACCACAGAGATTTCCCTGAATCCTCATCCTCAGTTCTCACTTAAAAACAATATGATCGGGGGTGGGGAGACAGCTCCGTGGTACAAGTCCCTGCCTGGCAAGTGCAAGGTCATGAGTTCAAACCCTAGTTGCCCCCCCCCCCCAAAAAAAATCTTTGCGCAATTTTAATTCCTGAAAATTAGAAATCATATTCACCTAGTTTTTGTTATTAAGTGTAATCTGTATAGGTTATCTGGAAATAATAACAACAAAATAATGTTTATTTCACTCTTGGATCCTAGATAAACATTTGGGGATGTTGCATCTTTCTTATAAAATGATTGGAGTACAAATCTGCTTTTGAGTCCAAGGACATGTGCTGTGCTCATTTAGTGACTGTCAGACTTTGGGACATTTTTAGCCTTTTTGTTCTTCCTTACCACGAATTAAATTTTTTTTTTTTTTTTGGTAGAACCTGGGATCAAACTCAGGACCTCATACATGCCAGGCAGGCACTTGTGCCCCTGAGCTATCTCCCTGGCACCCATTACCTTGAAAAATTCTAACATTTACTTCATGTTTATTATATAAGATAAAATATTAAATAAGTACAATATAATGTTATGGTTTTAAGACACATAAAAATAGGGTCATTAAATGAAAGTATATTATCTCTCTGATTAGGCTACTAGAAATATCTTTTGTGGTATTAATTAAATATGTCAATGAGAACTTTGAGTCATAAAATGAATATAATCACACAAATATTTTACAACCTTTTCTTATGAAGTATGATAAAATATTTGAATAAAAAGTATTACAGTAAGGGACACAATATTATGAATCCCCTTAGTCCCCAAACCTACTCCACATTGCTTCTAACATTTGTCTTTATCATTCTTGCTACTTTCTGCAACATAGTACCTGGACATGTACTGTGATTTCTCTTAAAAGAAATGTGTTGTGTCGTCTACCTTATTCACTGAATCTCACATCCTAGAATTGTCTGCTTCTCGTCAAAGTCAAAATAACCATAAAAAGCAAAACAAAGCAAAACATTTGCATCAATTTACTCCAGCATGACAGCCAGGACAGTATAACTAAAGAAAATCACAGAGAACAATGCGAACTGCTTCAGATGAGATGGGGCACATCCAAGGTATGGCTGGTCGGAGAACTGCTTGGTATGGTTGGAGAACTGCTTCAGACAGTGGCAACAACAGTACCTAAGAGTGTTTAAAGCAAGGAGAAATATTGTGAGCATGAGTAATGACAGTTTAACTTTTATTGCACACACAAATACACACACACATGTAAAAACACACACATACACACATACCTACACATATGCACACTGGTATAACTAGGATGCCGAGGCTGCTGTATCATTTTTAGATCAAATTCACCTTTTCAACCTATGATACAATTAGAAGATTGTTTTTGATCTAATAGGAAACAATCACTTCTATGCTGAAAATGCGACTACAAGATGGAGCAGCGTTTCTCTTGGTCATTGTCCTTCTTAGATGGTATGCATAAGTGCCTCCCCTGCAATTTCTGTAACCATTCTTCCAAAGATTATGCTTGAAATTTATGCTCCTTTTACATGTGCTCAACCATAATTTTTCCAAGGCAAAAATTCTATGGATTTCAACAATTAGTGTATATTTGATATAATCACATTATCCCTGTCTAGAGCTTAACACATCTGTGCGCTTCTTGTCCATGTGTCTGTTGATAGTTATACAAGCTGCTTACTGGATTTAGTTCTTATGAATTGTGCCACTATAAGCATTGGTAAATGTTATGGCCTGTATCTAGATGTACCCCCAAGCTTTATACTATTGTGGGTGGGGCTTTTCATCCAGATGGCTGGATCTAGAGTGTGTGGTTGATTCAGGGTACATTGCTGAGATGAAGGATATGTGTTTACTAAGTCAGTCTGTCAGTGATTGGTAATACCCTAATGCCAGTAGCCTGGATATAATATAAGGAATAAAAAGTAATTTGTCTTCTCCCTTGCTTATTTGATCTTGAGTTCTTCTGCTCACCAGAACTAGTTCCTTGCTGCAATTCCCCTTTGCCAAGCCACTCTCACTTGGAGCCAATTGAATATGGACTGAAATCTCTACAAATTATGAGCTAAATAAATCTTCCTTTTTTGGATATTTTCTCTCAACAGTGAGAGAAATGTACCTAAGATAGTATATTTATATTGCTGTAATATGGTGTCTTTAGTTTTTTTGGGGGAAGAAATATTCCTAAAAGGAGACTACTGGGTCAAATGAAACTGTGGTATTTATACATAATGGAATACTACTAACATATAAAGAAGGACACATTTCAGACTTTTGTAGGATAATGAATATACTAGAAAAACAGAACATTATCTGAAATATAAAACAGGCGACAGATACACAAGGCTAAATACCATGTAGTAACTCCCACTTGGGAATTTTATTTATTTTTGGTATTGGGAATAGAACTCAGGACCTCACACTGGCCAGGGAGGCTTTGCGCTGCTAGACTGCATCCCCAGAGCAGTAACTTGCATTTGAACAAAATAAGACTACAACAAAGGGCCAATGGAAGGAAAGAAGGAGGTAGATCTTTTGTAAGTGGGAAAGAGTACAAGGGACAGAGAATGAGGGTAGGGGTGGATGGGGAGAGAAAGTGAAACTATTTAAAATGTGTAGCCCTCAAATGTCCAGTATGCGCAATGGATGCGAATCTCCTATGTCACACAGAAGAACTAAAACAATAACAACAGAGTCACACAAATGGAGGAAGGGGATCTAGAGACAGAGGGATGAAGGGGAGTGTCAGGGGACGGAGAATCAAATCAGCCCCAGAATATATTATGCACATGCATGTACTCAGATAAATATAAACTTCATGAACTTACAAACAAGATTTGCTAAAATCAAATTTTAAACAAATTCAAAAAATCTTTAAAAAAATAGAAATCCACACACAATGAACATCTGTTATGCTGTGGGCTGCTTTGCTGCTATCACTATCATTATCTCCTTTGTGCTGCAAAGTAATCTATAATTGCAGCCATTGGATACTGAATACAATGAAAGACACATCGAGCTCCATCCACAAAGCCCTCTCCTTTCTGACCATGGTGTTTATGTCTATGTATAACAGCAAGCACACCATTTCACAAGTTCCTCTTGACTGTTAAAACCTCTTATACTTACTAGAAACCATTTTTAAAAACTTGTTCCTTACAGACCTGGAATTCCTATGTGGACCACATTTACCCTGTCACCAAGTGCTAGCCTTTTGTTTGTGGCTCTCTGTTGTACATGGGTCAGGAGTCACTCTGGAATTGAAGATTCAAGACCCAGAAGGATGGCAGCAAGCCAGCACAGTGGGGTGTCAGAGCTTGTCCTCCTGCAGAAGCATCCCTTTACACAACTACGCATGCTGGGAAACACTTCCTCCAGTACTAAACAGCTACTAAGCGATTGCAGCTCCTTGGTGTGGCATGGAAATGAGAAAAGATGCCCTGAGATGGGTAGGGAGGATGGTGTTACATCAGCTGAGCTGTTTCTTTCCCAGTTCCAAGCAGCATAGAGTGGAGCAAGAAACTTTTCATAAGGGGAAAAAAAAAGGGAAGCGAGATGCAGACTTTGTCTTGCATCCCCAAAATGGAGCTTTGGGACTGGAACACAGAAGCCATCATTCTCTGTGGTTCCTGGGGCTGGGTCACAACCTGCTGGCAGAACTGCTAGGCTCATCTCAATATCAAAACAGGTATCAGTGCCTCCTGCTCAGGCAGACTGGGCAGTCTGTTGGTTTGGTACCTGACAGGGCTATAGTCAGAGGCTGTAGGCTTTGAGTTGGTTTGCACAGCCCTGGTTTCAGGGTCATGTAAGCGCAAGGCCATCCTCAGCTACCTTAGATGTCAGGTGGTGGCAATAGAACTGATGGAGCAAAAGAGACTCCAGTTTAAAGGAAAGGGTCACTTAAATTTACTTAAACTGAACTAATTTCCTCACCCCCTCCAAGGTAGCTGGCCATAAACCCACGTAGAGAAAACTAGGGTCATAAAATAGGAACAAATAGAATGACTTGTGGAATATGGTGGACATCGGACTGACATACTCCAGGACAGAAGGACCATCAACAGTGTCTGGGAGATGTAAAATTTGTGGTAATTGTGTGACATTCTTGGAAAATTCTTGAGAACAAGAATATGGTTACTGTGAAAACCTGAAAGATACATAATCTAAAAGCAAAGTTAGGCAGGGACTGACAACTTTGAGAGTCCTGACTCAAAGTCAGGGGATGGCAATAGCAAGCTCACCATCAAAGCCTTGTTCCTGTGCATTTGCTTTCTCTTTTGTGGCATCTTATCTTCTCTCATTGTTACCTGCTGCTACAAGACCAACAACCAGACCAATCCAGAGACAGTTAAACTATGGGCCCAGTGTTTAAATTCCCTCTATCCACCCTGATTCCAGCTCCCTGCCAGACCTGATGTGGGCCCACCACCGTGCATCCAGACTCCCAGTCATCCTCTTGTGGATTACTCTGCGCATTATTCTAATAGATAAGATCCTCCAGCAGTGGGCCCAGCCAGACCCATGTTAGGTGGGCTGTATGCAACCTCTGGGTATGATGACTAGCAAAGGGCTCTTCCAATGACCGTCAGTTGGGCAAAGTTTGCCTTCAGAAGTAAAGAAATATATAGAGAGACTTTTCTAGGCAAACTAGAGCTGAGGGAGTTCATCAACCCGACCTGTCTTTTAAGCAATGTAAAAGAAAGGCTGTTGATTAGTAACATGAAACTATAAAACTATGGAGACATAAAACTTATTAGTAAATGTAAGTACGCAGTAAGCTGAAGAATGTGCTAATACTACAATGGGTGTGTATAAATAATTCATACAGTTAATGTAAAGTTAAAAGACTAAATTACTGAAATAATAATAATGGTAATAATAATTTGCTAGGTGTGTAAAATGTATAAATTATGATATTAAAATTTTAAACATCGATAAGTTTTAAGAAAAATGTAGAGTTTTTATGAAAGTGAACTTAGATTGCTTTTATAGAATTACCTGTGGGAATTCACTTGAAAGATTTCTATGTAAGCCTCCTAGTAACCAACAGAAAAATCCTACAGTAGGGACAGAAAAGGTAAAAAGTAAGGAAGCTGACCTGTCATTGAAGGAAATTACCTGATCACAAAGCAAGTTAGCAAGAAGACAAGAACAAAAGAAAGTATGCATGAAACACCAGGCGAGCAGCAGCCACAGCTGCACTGTTAAGTCAGTTACCTTTATGCAAATGGGATCAATTCTCTAGTCAAGACTGAATAGCACAAGTGGCCACCTCCTAGGTGCCTGGTGTCACATGTTGGTTACCAGGAGGGCACTGCTGGTATGGTGAAACTCCAAGAAGTGGTCTTCACAGAAGTTGCTCAGAGGCACTGGGGGACACTACTGAAGATGCCATGGGGCCTGGCTCTGTGACATAGGATTCCACCATGATGTGCCACTCTCAGTAGAAGGTGAATGGATGTGACTACTGGAATTTGTGATTTAAACCTCCTGAATCAAATAAGCCTCTTATACCTTCTAAATAGCCAAAGATAGTTATTTTAATGTAGGGTTGGGACTCCAACTAATGCAATGAGGCGTGAACAAAGAAAGCATGACTTAACCGTGAGGTGCCTAGAAGAGTCTCACTTCAAGCCAAGCATCATAGTATCTACCTGCAATCCCAGCACACTGGGAGACCAAAAGGTGAAAATCAGAAGTTCATCCCAGCATGGGCAAATTAGTGACTTAGCAAGACACTGCTTCAAAAATGAAAATTAAATAAAAAACTTAGAGTATAACTCAGGACCGAGGTCCTAGTCTCAGCACTGGGAAAGAGAGAGAGAGAGATAGATAGAGAGAGAGAGAGAGAGAGAGAGAGAGAGAGAGAGAGAGAGAAGAGACAAGAAATGATAGACATTTAAGTCACCTTTAGGGACCCAGGCAGGCTGACAGTTGGCCAACACTAGCCTGCAGGTCCCAGGTCTCTTGTGCAAGAGACTCCTATGGAGGACCAGTCCACTCTTCCAAGGCTTCCCTTACCCCAGGCATCACTTACAAGGAACTGTTCTTGCTGCTAGCTTGCTCCCGTGATCAGAGACCAGTGAGGATGAATAACAAAGAAAAACAGTCAGATGCATTGGTAAATCTTTATCTATGTAGGGCAGAGGAGTCCTAGCCACTGGCTCATCTTCCTTTCACTCATCAAGATAGGGGTACGATGAACTAGAGTGACACAAGATTCATCTGCCTCAGTTGATCTATGAATACATGCTCAGGTTGACAGTTTATTTGCAGCTGTATTAACTTTCCCTAGAATCTGCAGCACATCCTCAGCCTGTGTGATGCCTTTGTTCCTAGCCCTCATAGAGGAATCTAGTTAGATCTAATCTTCCTTAACCGGTCTTAAACACAAAATGATTTGGTGGAAGTAGATATTCTATGCAAAGAGAGCCAAAGACAGTAGGGTAGCTATACTTACATCACAAAAATTAGAGTTTATGAGATAAGCTGTAAAGGTTCATAAGGAACATGATTTTATACTAATAAAGAAGTCGATTCACTCAGGGGACGTATCAGTGAAGAATACATGCACCAGAACTGCACCGCTGTTATGGCTTATGTCTAGTTGTCCCTCCAAAGCCTCATGGAGTCATTGGGCAGGGACTTCTAGAGTTTGAGACTTGATCCTTGATCCCTGGGATTATGGGTTTTAGTACTGATGGGATTATGGGTGGAAGTACTTCTGGGACTATGGGTGTAGCCTATGGCGGGAGCTAAGGCGGAGAGCCTGAATGTAATATAAAGAGAGACAGAGAGAAACAGACTGGAGCTCGAGCTGGTGCTGCTGCTCTGCTGCCCTGTTTGGTTGGCTGCCTCTGCCATCATTTTGCTGCTGTTCTGCCGCCATGAACTGGATGCTCTCCGCCCTGCTCCACTCAGCCTTGGGCCAACCGAATATGGACTGAAACCTCCACGAACTGTGAGCTAAATAAACCTTTCCTTCCTTCATTTTGAGTGTCGGGTATTTGTCCCAGCAACGAGCAAAAAGTAACTAAAACAACCGCTTAAATATATACAGCAAATATTAAGATACCTTAGATGAAAGACAAATTATACTGCAGTAATATTATAGGACTGCCATTTCCCACCTTCAGCCAAGGCCAGGTAATACAAAGAGAAAATCAAGAAGGAAACATCAAATTTAAATTGTACATTACACTAGGTGGACCTAATAGATACATTTAGAATAATCTTGTTGTTGTTGTTCTTGTTGTTCCTGCAAGCTCAGCACACCCTGGGGGCATGGTTGGAACAGCCTGTGGGGCTTGAGATCAGACTGCACTCCCTGTGCTTGCCCAAGTTTTGCCTAAGCATGCACTTTAGACTGCTGAGCTATCTTGCCAGTCCTAGAATAATCTGTTCAGTAAGTGAAACTTAATAAAGGTGATAGACCACGTAAAGTAATACAGAATAAAAACCATATGGTTGTTTCAATAGATGTAGAAGGACCATTGCACAAAATGTAACATCCTTTTATAGAAAAAAATACTCTGAACAAATTAGGCGATGAAAGAATGTACTTTAGCACAACGTTGACCACGTACCACAAAGACAAAACTAGTAAATCATCCTCAGTGGTATTATTTGGAAGTTTTTTGAAGACTAGAAACAAGAATGATTACTTTTGTCTTCTACTGAGTGTAGTATTGAGTCAAAGAACTAAAGGCCACCTAAATTAAAATGAAAGAAGTTAAATTATCGCAGTTTAAATGCAGTGTTCTGGGAGAATAGGTATGGGCAAATACTTTTTGAACAACAGCCTGGCTGCACAAGAAATATCACACAGTATCAACAAATGAGATTGCATCAAAGTAGGAATCTTCTGCACAGTAAAGGAAAGATCCAAAAGAATTAAGAAACAACATATATAATATTATAATATATAATGAAAAATATGTTTCTATCATCTTAGGTGGAACATTAATGTATAGAACATATGAAGAACTACAAAGAATTTTATCTTCCAAATTTAAAAGACCCAATCCAATAAATGGGCATCAGTAATGTAAAGACCCTTCTCATAGACAATACAAATAACCAATAAATACATGAAAAAATGGTCAATACCATTGGCTACTGGAGGAATACAAATTAAAACAACACTGAGATCCTACCTCACTCCAGAAAGAATGGCTGTCATCAAGAAATCAATAACAAATGCTAGAAGGGCTGGGGGCGGGGAAGGAACCCTTCTCCATTGTTGCTGGGAGTGTAGACTGGGGCAGCCATGATGGAAACCACTTTAAAGAGTCCACAAAAGGCTAAAAGTAGAGATTCCATGTAACCCAGTTATTTCTCTTAAAGACTTAAAGGTCTCATAAAGGTACAATAACACATTCATGCCTCTGTTCATAGCAGTATAATTTATAATAGCTAAATCTCAGAAATAACCCCTATGTTGATCAGTAGATGAATGGGTAAAGAAAATGTGATGTTTACACACACTGCAGCACTACTCTGCCATCCAGCAGGATAAGCTTGAAGCATTTTTAGGTAAATGGGAACACCTTGAGAGCATAATCTTTAGTGAAATAAATGAGACAAATAGACTTAAATATTGGATTGTTTCTTTTGTGGGAGGAACCCAAAGTACAAATAAGGAGCAAAATGGATGATAGGTGTTAGGAAGAAGGGAAACTTTCAAGTGTGAAGGGAGCAGGGGAGTGAAGGAAGAGGATGCAGGTTTTAAAGGAAAAGAAAGAATTAAAGAAAAAATAGAAAAAGATTTTTTTTTTAATGGGAGGGAATGAAAGGTGTGAGAGAGGAGAGGGGCAGGGGAAAAAAGTATTAACATCTGCTATGTATGTGAACAAATTCCCCATGATAAATGCAATCATCATATACTACAAACAAGTTCTAATTGAAATTATCTCTTTGCAGCTGACATCATCTATATCTATATCTATATCTATATCTATATCTATATCTATATCTATATCTATATCTCTATCTCTATATCAAAACTACTACTAGGATTCATGTGTAAATTTATACATTTAGTATATTTGTAGGATGTTAAAATGATGATTTATCTGCAAAAGAACTTTTAAAAAGCTTCTAACTGTAGCTACAAAAGTGCAGTACTTAATGATAAATTAACCAATTAGGAAAAAGAGCTATATATCAAAATCTATAAAACATCAGCAAAAGTGGCTGAAGAAGTTATAAGTGAATGGAAAAACAGTCCATGCTCCAGAGTCATCAGAGTTTTTATTAAAATGTTTAAGTTACCCCGAAACATCCAATGATACTTTCCATACACATAAAAAGATTGACACTAAAATTTTGCTGGAATTACAGAAGACTTCAGTAGCTGAAGCAATCATGGGTAAAAAGTATAAAGCTGGGTTATCATATTCTCTGACTGCAACTTCAACTTCACATTATGATATTCATAACAGCATGGTTCTGAAACAAAAACCAACAGAATAAGGGAAAAGAGCAGAAAATTCAGAAATAGATTCACACATTGGTGTTCAATCAATCAACAAAGATGCCAAGAACACACAATGGGATACGATATCTCTTCAGTAAGTGGTGTTGAGCTGCTTAGATATTCATCAGTAGAAGAATGAGATTCAGCACTTATATCCAGAGATTAAATGAAAATAAATTCGGGACTTAGATGTAATGTTTAAAGTTGTGCAATTGCTAGGAAAACAAAAACACATACAAAACTCTGTGACATTACTCTGGGCAGTGAATTTGAGAACACAACCTCAAAGACACAGGCAATGAAAGTGAAAATAGCCAGGCTTGCATCAAATACTAAAGTGGAGCAGAGAACACAGCAGAATGAAGACAGAACCTATGGAACAGTGAAAAGAAATTTATGAATCATAATCTTACAAGGGATTTCTATTAAAAATGTGAAATGCACAACTCAACTTCGATCTCAAGGAATCAAGGAGCATATTCCAAAATGAGCAATAAAACCTAATGCAGATTTCTCAAGCTTGGAATATAAGTGTCCAGCTAATAAGTGAGAAAATGCTCCAAATTGCTGATCAACAGGGACATATAATTCAAAACCACAGTGAAATGCCATCTCACGCTTGTTAAAATAGCTACTAAGATAAAAGATAAGTTCTGAGGATATGCAAAAAAAGAATGCTTCTATATTGTTCGTGAAAATGTCAATCAATATTAATACTATAAACACTAATACGGAGTTTCCTCAAAAAGCTTAAAACAGAAACACTGTATCATCCAGTGATTCTATTTCTGAGTACATGTCCAAAAGGAAAGAAATTAGTATATCAAAGAGACATCTGTTCTATGTTTATCACAGTGTTATTGATAATTCTAAAGGTTTGGAATCAACCCAAGTGTTCATTAGTGAATGAATAAGTGGAGAAATCTTATTTTTACATCATTATTCAGCCTTCAAAAATAAGTAAATCTTGCCATTTGGAATTGCACCACTGTAGGTGGACTTGGAGGATATTATATTAAGTGAAATAATATATTAAGAGAATTAAGTGGTATATTAACTGAAATGAACAGGCACAGAAGAAAATACTCCATGATCTCAGTACATGTAGAATAGGAAATGCAGTGTCGTAGAAGTGGAGAGCATTGTATAATGGTGGTTATGGGAGGCCTAAGGATATGGAATTGGGAAGACAGTAGAAATATGCAACATTTCAGAAAGGCATCAAGATATCCAATGCAGAGATTTAGTTCAGAACACAAAGGCCATAATTAAAATAATGCAGTGTTTGTAAAAAGTTTCTATTAGAGAACTTTTCACAATTCTCAGTATAAAACATGATAAGTTGTAAAGTAATGCCTATGTGAAATGGTTTGATACAGCCTGTTTAGTAGTAGATATGTACCACTACACATGTGGTACAAGATAAAGATGTATAATGTATCAATTAAAGTTTTAAAATTTCCTAAGCTTAAATGTAATTGTTTGCCTCTGCAATTAGACTGCTGAGTTAGCATCCAAGCTTCACTTTAACCATAAGAACTCTATCTCTGTTTTCTGGGTTTTTGTTAGAAAATCCCGCTAAGGGAGATGATAATAGCATGTTTACATGAGAGCATAAAGATTAAATGAACTAATTATAAAGTACTTAACAGAATGAGCTGCACAGAGATAACTTTCTATAACTTCTGATAATTTTTAGAAATTATAAGTGAGTCTGCTAAACAAAGAGGTTATTTACTATACTCATGGTCTTAACATACTGGTTACAAAGAAAATTTTGCAGAAAACATTAAGGGTTTTACACTGTTCTCAAACCTATCTTATTAATCTCTGCATTCCTGTTACCTGATTCTTAGAATTGAACATAATAGCCATGGAGAAATTATTTTATTTGTCAATCACAGAGCTTAATACCTTAGTAGATGAATAAGAACATTATATGAGGAGTTGGTTGATATCAGAATGGAAGTGGATAAAATTCTACTTGTTTCAAAAAGATTATCAATTCCTATAAAATCAACTAGTCTTTTAAAACATACAAAAATAAAATAGAATAAATACAGTTAACTTGTAATTTCTGGAATTTCTAATTTCTCAGAATTTCTTGATATCAATCCCACTGTTATATCAATTCCATTGTTCCCAAAGAATTTGTACCCAAAATGTTGTAGGAGAAACAGCTGAAATGCCTCTGCCTTGTTCTTCTCTGCTTCCTACCAGGGCTCATTTGTGCCACCCGAAATTAGGGTCTGAACCATGCTGGTTTATAGGGTGGGGCTAAAAGAGGAAAGGAGTATGACATGAAGTAAAAAAAAACGTTCATTTAACAGCATTCATGAAAATAAACCATTCTCTTCCAATAAACACTCTTCAGAGTAGGAGTTAGGGACACCTCACAGCTCACAAGGAGCCAATCAATGGCTCTCACTCGGGAAGACAGAGTCTTTCACAGGCTGTTGCTGACAGTTTTCATGGGAAAACATCTTTCTTTTTGAGAACCCAGCACTGTAGGGTATGAATTTGGACTGCTAGAGCCAACTGCAGCGGCTCCATGGAGGATGGCCATGTGTCCTAAGAAAGAAGTAAAGATGCCTTCTGAAACAGATGCAAATCATTGAGCATCAGGAGGGAGAGACTTTGCATACTTTATTTGAAAACCTGAAGCTGTGTTTGAAATTAACTGCCTCTTTTTCCCCAAGATTTTCCCAATTTAACTTTATTTTTTCCTTGTACATTTGTGTTGCAATTTTGTCAGTTTTCTGTATAGTGTCTTAATTAATATAGTCAGGGGAAAACATGAATAATTTTATATAATAATATGGGTAGTTATTTGATAGTGAAGGATGAGGAAGCAGAGTCAGTGAACTTCAGTACTGCTGGTGAGTAAAGAAGGGGGTAGAAGTCAATAGAAATCTCAGTGATTTCATAAAAACCTAAAATGCAGGGCTTGATGTGGTGACCTCTCACTGTAATCCTGGCACCCAGGATGCTGAGATGGGAGGATTGCTTCAGGTTCAATACTAGCCTGAACTACATAGTGAGACCCTATCTCCAGCACAAAACAAAACGTGTCTGTATTCCCTGTGTTAGGTAGCAAGCTCCTCAGATGATAACAAGAGTAGGGGAGGAGATATTGATAGGGGTTGTGCAAGGAGAAAATAGAAAATAGTCACCTGAGAAAGAAAGAGAGCCATTAGGCTGAGTAGCATCCAGTGACTTGAAATTATAGGTTGATTTGGGATTCACCATCATACATTTGAAAAAGACATTAATTAGCTTCTGCTCCAAGTACATGTTGCTTTGCAGAAGGCACAGAGTGTAAAGAATTTGAATAAAACAAGCTAACAATTATATTAGGTAAATGCCACTAAGTGAGAAAGGGGAAAGAACTGTGTATCTTCAGTAAATGAGTGATAACAGTGAAAACTATCTAGAAAAATAGGATGAACTGGATGAGGAATAGTAAACTTTTGTAGAATTAATGGCGAATTGCCACGTGAGGGCTCAGCATACATCTGCTGCCCTGGAGCCCAGCACAGTGGCTACAGCGCGTGAGCGTGGGGCTGAGCAGCTAGGCTGTGCTGAGACCCATCTCACTATGGAAAAGAGCATTGAGCAAAGGTTGACAGAGAGACTGAAAGTAACACGTTTTTGCATCTTGAAATTTCATAGAAGGAAGGCAGTAATAGTAGCTAAGAATGAAAATAAGATAGAATCTAAAATAATTGCCACATGACAGAGGAATAGACATTGTAAAAGGGAGTAAGAAACACCTCCAAAGGAACTCAGTGAACGACCAGCTGAGAGCAGCATTTTGTCAGCGAACAATAACTTGAGGGGAAATGGAAGAACACTTCCCTTACTGACATCTTACTGTGCTTCTCTGTCTCTGAGGACTCTTCATGTGGTTCAGTTAAATTTAAAAAGAAAGAACACTTTGCAAACCGGTAGACATTTGAGAAAAAATACATGTATGCTTAACCTGATTACAGCTTTAAGTGAATCATACATGTTATTGAAATATGGTATGATACCTCATTAATACGCATTGGTTTATGTACAACTTTAATATAAATTTTATATTTCTCTCTTTATTATTTATTTCACGCAGGGTCTCACTAAACAGCTCAGACTCATGCTGATCCTCCTATTTTCAACCTCCACAGAGCTTGTATTACAGGCGTGTGTTGCCATGCCTGGAATGGGTCCCAGGTTCAGTGAGCCCAGGATGCATGTCTGGTACAGCATGTGGTGCAGGAGATTGAACCCCAGTCCCTGAGCTTACCTAAATAGGCACTTAGTGCCCTGATCTCTCTTGCTGGCCCCTTAAGATAATTTTAAGAAGAAAGTTCGGAAAATTTATTTATTTGTGGCTAACTGTGTTGAACACATAGAACATTATAAATTGTGGCATGGACTTAGGGTTCACTGGAGTGTCCTCCAACATGTCCTGTGTTTGGAAGGTGACTGGATCAAAGGGAAGTGTGCGCAAGAGTGGACTCATCCACAGAAGCATTCACACCGAAATGTGATGTTCAGAGGCGAGGCCCGGGCAAAGCGAGTCTCTGCAGAAGAGCTGGGGAAGGGGATGTTTTTGTTCCCGGCTCCACCTTTCCCTCTCCCCTTCCTGACCACCATGAGGCAAGGAGGTTTTCCCTGCCAGCCCTCTCTCCCTGCTGTTTCTGCCTTCAAGCTATCCAGCATTGCACTGAAACCATTGCACTTGAAACCTCTAGGAGCCAAATAAATTTCTCATGCTGTTGGTGCCATCCTGTGTTTTATCTTAGTGCTGTGATAGTTGTTGATGCTTATTCCCAACATAATTTGTAGGGAGTTGAACAGATAATGCCTATTTTCAAGGCTGAATAGTTGTACACATTGATGACTAGTGATGACTACAAAGACAGTCAGTGTTTGCCCCTTAGAATGTCTTCCCTGCTTTTACCTTACTTTGGGACTATGCCATAGGCTACCTCTGAAGCCTAATGTAGCTTCTTAGTCACTGATACAGACAGTAGTTGGGGATGTGAATTAGTTTAACTAAACTGAATAATGTGATTTATAGCATAGATAATAGCCATAAAGCACTGTGCATTCAACTGAAAGTCCACTGTTCTAACTGAATTTAATTTTCTGTATAGCCTTCAATTTGTGAGGCAGTGAAAACTTTAATTTCAGCTATAATCAGTCAGATTCAGTAGTTTTATCTGCCAAATTAAATACTAGCTTTCTATTTGCTATCCAGTACTAAGGCACCATGTCTGTGTCTAACATCAGTACTTAATTTGCATGTCACAACCCAAAGATGTTAGAAGAGATTAGCTCATATACAACAGCATTGGCTGCACTTTACCTGGTTATTATAACAGGAATAAGTTGTTGAGAGAATGAAATACAACATTGAGACACAGCGCTGGGAGTCTTGAAGACTAGAAGAATCATGTATAGATAGGTAATCAAATAAAAATCATCCATTTGAAAATACCATTGAAATATTTAACATAGCCGGGCGTGGTGGCTCACGCCTGTAATCCCAGCACTTGGGAGGCTGAGGCAGGAGGATTGGTGCGAGTTCGAGACCAGCCTGGGCTACAAAAGTGAGCTCAAGGCCAGCCTCAACTGCATAGCGAGACCCTGTCTCAAAAAGGCCAAAAAAAAAAAAAAAAAAAAAAATTAACATAGACAAAACAAAAACAAAAACAAAAACCTAGGCCACTTGACTCTCTTCTGTCACCTTCTGTCCCAAAAGAGGGTTTGAGCCTTCCTTGCTTTCCTACGGAAGTGTATTTTATGTTCCCTGATCACTAGGGAGCATTCAAAAAGTTGTCAAGCCACTCATGTGTTCTGAGAAGGCCTGTAGCTTATGTTGAGCTTCTGGAGCAGAACTAGAAGCAGAAAAAAAAGAAAGATATTATAATATAAGCTAATATGCAGTAGAGACTGATTTCAGGATAGAATATTCTCTGATTTTGATATTTTGATTTTAGAAGTTTCATCTGAAGTGGGTGACTAATCCACTTGAAATGATGCCTTTTATTATGTCATTTAAATTAGGGTGAGAGCTTTAAGGCCCCTCAGGCATGCTAAACAATGTTGCTTTGTATAATTTTGCTTGAATTAAGTTGAAAACTAAAAGTACTCGTTCATCTAGAGAAGATGGCCAGATGCAGCTACATACGGGTATCAGCATTCTCCTCCTTTCTGGAGCAAGTAGGAATTAGGTGGCCAACAGAACAAGTGGAGAGATTCTTCCCGATTTCCTGTCAGTCCTCAGTCCCATTCCCATCTCATGAATGACAATTAACGGAGGATTTGTTACAGAAACACTTACAAGCATTTTCATAAAAATTCTCATGGGATCCCTGAACCACTCATCAGTTTGACATGAAGCTGAATCACACTAGGACCAACTGCAAGCCACGTGGAGTGTGGGATAAGGGCAGAATCACTTGTCTCTTATGTTGCTATGGCCACGGTAGGGAAAACCTCTGGGAGTGTGCAAACCATTGCTGACCCAGAATCTAGGAGGGTCGTGGGCCATTCCACCAGAGATGCTAAAAGGATAAGAAATCTGCAGCCTTCTTGGAGGGAAGAACAGATGTCACGTGCATAAAGTCTTCAAACTGACTAGACACTAGTTATGTGTCTTAACATAACTTTTAGTAGTAAATTTCATGGTTTTGTGTATGGTATACTTGTTTCTGTGTTAACTAGTAATTTGTTCTCATGGTCATGGATACCAAAGGGCTTAGTAAGGATAAAAATATCTGGCAGCTGCACAGAATCATAACTGCTAGCACGGCTGATGGGTTGCAGTGTAGCTGTGAAGAAGCCAGTGAGTCTCACCTTCAGCCTGTGAGGATTCTCCCCCCGAACTGCAATGGCATGTGTGAGGCAGAGTGGGAGTGCCATGTGCCATGGGCCTCACTTAACTCGTGATGCCTGTGAGCTCAGAACCCATGAATTAAGCTGTCATAACCATGGAGCAAATGCCATTTTGGTAGTTGCGTTTTGGTCAGGAAGTCACAGCTAGGACAGACATGAAAAGCAATAAACAATTTAACCATCAGAAATACAAGGTTATAGAGCTATTTAATCCTCAAATGTACCCTCATAATTGAAGAGAATTTTATTAAAATCACTAAGTAGTTAATACCCAGAGGGAAGAATGGAACTAATATTAGATATTACTGCTCTTTGGCATTAGAAAATACAGTATTGCTTTCATGAATTCCAGGGATTTTATTTGTCTATACTTTTGCATTTGGGTGAGATAAATAGGTGATTATGAGAAATAGGTGATTATGAGAGTTATGCTACTTAGTCTATTTTTATTATTATTAATAACATGTTTGTAGCACATGGTGATTCTATTCCTTCAGGGGAGTTGGTACCTATATGTAACATATCTTCACTATTTTTTTCTTTTTAACTTTATTTATGTTATGGCCACTCAGCCTTCTCTGGTGGAGGGCTTGAGCAGCATGTGGTGCCAGGGGTGGAAACTTGGTCCCTGCAGTTGCCTAAGCTTGCCTAAGCAGGTGCTTCAGACTGCTGAGCTATGTCGCCGGTCCAGATCTTAGCTTTTTATAACCGCTTCACTGTTCCCATCCACCATTACTTGGTCTCCTTCGCTTTCAGTGCCCTTTCTCCCTCTGCTGTGTAGCTCTCAGTAGTTAGCCTGCTAATGAATTTGCTTCCCTCAGCCCCTTGATGGCTTACATGGCTACACAGGAAAGCGTTCAAACAATAGAACAAGAATGTGCAATGATACCATTGCTCAGCTCTGCCATTGAAGAAAATACACAGGGCTGGGGAGATAGCTCTAAGCACCTGCCTGGCAAGTGCAAGGACCTGGATTCTCTCCCTGGTACTGCATGCTGTGCCAGCCTTGGAACCCCAAGCACTCTGTGCTGATCACCCAAACCAGGCATTTTGTGTGATGCTAGCTCTGGGGTGGCAGGGACAGGAGGCTCACTAAGATTCCAAGCTGTGTAAAGAGAGACTATAGCAAATAAATAAGTGAAAGATAAAAGAAAAAGAGAATAGACACATGCGCTTTTGTCTCTACTCTGATTAGGAAGTGATTTATGAGGGTAGGAATCAAAATAACCATTAGAGATCATGAGATCGAATTTGTATATCTGCTAACAAATCACACAGGACCTGGTACCAGTACCAGCTTTGGTGTCTTAACCTTGCTCTGGTGTGTGAGAAAAACTATTATTCACTTAAGGTATAACATGTAATTATGAGGAGAGACTCAATAATTGGACTGGAAATTTGGTAGTTATAGGATTAAATGGCTGCTTTCTAAAAGTATGATTTGGTAGGAGACATGGCAAGGATAAAAAAAAATCATTATGACAGTTTCAGTGTCATGATACACAAAATTCAGTGTTTTAAAAATAAAATAGAAAAATAAAAAATAAAATCATACTTGAAAGTGAAACTGTTCTTTATCTATGAATTAAGGGAGATATTCAAGGGTGAAACAGTCAGCTTCTGTGTTCATCCACTTCTTGAGAAGTATATAGACAGGGCAAGAAGGACCAAGACTGGATTAAGACAGAGAAATCCAACAAAGAACACAAAGCACCTTGGCTCTCCCTTGCTGGATATAGATGGGAAAGCAAGGCACTGCGCCTCTGACTGGCGACATCCTCAGGTGGCTAGAAGTAGGAACCCTATCAATTGAAAGCAGGCCTCAGCTGTTTTTCTTGTGTCCTATGGACCCACTTCAGCATCCACACCCAGAGAAGAATCTGATTCACTTAACTACATAATAAGGAACTTAAATTAAAAGTTTATTTCATATTATATTTGTTTACTAATAGTTGTGCACCAGAGATGTTAATTTAAAATAATGTACTATGTGCATTTAATGAAGAAAGATTGTGCTTTGGAAAATAACTGGTTATGAAGAATCCATAATCCATTCTACATATGTTTAGTGGTTCCCTGAAATGAAAGACAGCTTTTGCTTTTCATATATTTTTCTGGGACGATGGCTCATTTTGAAGAGATCAATCTTTGGCTCAAAAAATCATCAATGTTCAAATAAGATGAAAATGTCGATAATTCCTATACTTCATTTAATTTGTTGCAATGCTGCCCACAGTTTTAAATGCTTTTATGTAAAAGGAATCTCCTGTGCAAATGGAAACTTCAGTAGAGAATTTATACTCTCTGTATTTTACACCAAACTAAAAAATTTTGACATTCACTAATGGTACAGTAATGAAATAATAATAGGTCCAATTTTCTGGTTATACAAAGGGAGAAAATTGTTCTACTTCTTAGAAGTGTTGAGCTAATTGAGGGAGATGGGTGTAATCACTCTGCCTTACTCTGATAAGAAAGTAATTGCAGTAATTTTATTTTTTCTTTTACATATTGATTATCTCTATGATTATTGAGATCAAATACTCATTTCATGATTGATTAAGTCTTATCATTTAAAAAATTTTTAAAGAGCTTATCACAAAAAACATCTAATAGATTATTTCGTGTTATGCTAAACTCATTTGGCTATTTAGTTAATAATGTTAGTTATTGTAGAGAGCTAGTACTATTAACTATGAATAAGATGTGAATATAAAGAAATCTAAGGAATTTAGATAATTTATAAATGGCAAATTAGAATCTTTGTGTAAAAATATCATAATTTGAAAGGGTCTTGTAATTCATCAAATCCTCATTTTCTTTGTGCCTTATTTTGCAAAGTGGGAAATTGGACCTAGTTTAGAAGCAATTGCCATTTCTAGGTCATAAATGTGTAAGGTTTAATAATATAGGACTTGATATCTTTTTTTTATTTTTTTATTTTTTTATTTTTGAGACAGGGTCTCACTGTGCAGTTCAGGCTGGCCTTGAGCTCACTTTTGTAGCCCAGGCTGGTCTCGAACTCACAACGATCCTCCTGCCTCAGCCTCCCAAGTGCTGGGATTACAGGCATGAGCCACCACGCCCGGCTCAAGGACTTGATATCTTTCAACCACATCATATTAGTCATTGCTGAGTGCATTTCTACTCTCAAAGCAAGAATTCTCAGTTAACTTATTTCTTCTTATGTCATCTAACTTAAGTTTGCATCTTTGTCAAAGCCCTTATTTTTTTTTTCTTGAAGAGATCACTAGTAGTTAGATGGTTGTGTTTAACTATTTTTAAATCACTATTTACAAATAATAATTTTATTTGATTTTATTACATCTGAAATTTCAATCCACTTTGGCAGAGGTAGACACTATATCCCGGGAGAGTAAATAGTTATCCTAAAGCCATATCTGCCTGCAGGTAGAATTATGTATCCTGAATCCACACATTTGCAATTTCAGTAACACTCTGCAATTCTGGAAATTAAGATCCTAATAAAATTTCAGGCTTGCATTGTTTCACAATTCATTGTTTCTTCATTCTAAGATCTTACATTTCATTTATTTGGTGATCATATTGGAGTTGGATATAGAGCAATGTAATTTTCAGCAGGGTTAAAATCACCAGAATTGTTAAAAAAACTAAGCTATTATTACAAAGGAGAATAAAAGTGGCAGACTTTCCAGATTGCCAGCTAAATTGTGAAACCCAAGAGTAATTGCCACTAGATTCGATTTGGGATATACAGGATATACAGTGCTTTTTTTTTTTTTTTCAAAAGTTGCTGTCTGATGGGACAGAGAGAACAGTCATTCCAATGAGATGATGCAGTAGTTACATTTGGAATGTCGTAGACAAAGAAACCTCTGCTGTTTGGAATGAGGCTATTACATAGTAAGGCAGAAAGTAACAAGGCTGACCTAGGCTCCAGGGTGGGTCTTACAATTTCTTAGTGTGTACATTTGATAAGAACATTTTTCACTTCTACATATTTTGGGAAAATAGTGTTCTTAAAATGTTCCTCTGAAATTACATATTCTGAGACCCTGTAAGTAGCTAGGTGACATGTATATGACCCGGTTTTTCTCCAGATCTTGGAATTAAACAAAGGAGGGCAGCAGGAAATAAAAGGCAATGTGTTAGGTTTTTTTCTTTTTTTTTCTTTTTATTTTTACTGAATTCCTTCTATTATTTTTGGTGGTGTTTTAAGATACTGGTATTGTTATTTTGGAAATTTTACTAACCATGATCCAAGCTTTAGAAATCTTGGGAAGTCTTGCCTGGCTGTAGCTCCCTCCAAGTCTGTTATCTATGTGTGCTGAGTCTATGTCCATGATTGATGTCAAGTAAATACGCCTTACAGCATTCACCTAAGAATTAAATATGGCTAAGTAGGAGAGCAGCTGTCAATTATATACATTAATATAAATGCAAAGCCTTGTTGCTTTTGTTACTATCATTACAATTAGTTTTATTTCATGTGAATTCATTTTATAGAGTTGGTATTCTATAAAATAGGCTGAGAATATACCTCAAGGGCACAGTGCCTGCCAGGAAGGAGCAAGTGTGTGAATTTGATTCCCTGCTTTTAATAAAAATGGCCTTTTCCCCCCTTTATTCAACTAAGTTGACAAACCACAAGGACGGAACAGGGGAAGAAAAAACACAAGAAATGGACTAAGAAAAACATTTGCTTTGTCTCTGAACTGTTCAGAATACAGCCTATATTATAAAAATGTGTGCATTTTCTAAAAGGCCAAAGATAGTAGGTTGACTTTGTGGCTTTATAATCAAGACTTTCCATATCAGACATTATGACATTCTATTTAAGACAGAGAGAGTAGTTTGTTAAAATCATCATTTAGAATTGCCTTACTTTTCCTAATTCATAGCAAAAATCACATCTGTTTACGTGGGAACTCCTTTTTCTGAGTTCCTGTCTCCCTCATTGCTTTTCCTAATCAGGGGATGTGCGCTTACGCCTGAGTGTCGCAGCGGTAACCAGGGCCAGGAGAGCAGGGCTCCTACACTTGATTACTTCTGCAATTTATATTTCATCATTGACATATTCCATTTTGAAATAGATCGAGGGCTGAGCATTTTTGAAATGAAATTTACACATTTAACAACTGAAGGAGACCGTTTATTTTTTACAGAAATTAATTCATTCCTAATGAAGGATAGAAGACTGTCTGAATCATTCATTAGTTTAACCTTTCCCATCTCTGAGAAATCAACTCATCATCTCAGGACTATCCGTAAAGAGTGTTATTTTCGACACACCTAACAATTCATCAAGATAATTACTTCATCTTCAACTATGAGTTTTATTGGACTTTTTTTATGTTTCTATGATATGTGTATTAGACACACTAAGCAATAGAATTGGTATTGAGTTACTACTTCTGAATGACACTGTGGCAATCGCTCCTTAATGTGCATTAAAATTTGTGAAAATATTTGTAATGCACTGACAAGAAAGAATACATTGTAAAAGATTTTGTAGAAAAGTTAATGCAATGTCCTCTGCAATAAGATATAGAAACTGGGCATGGTGACACATGCCTGTAATCCCAGAACTTGGAAGGCTGAGGTAGGAAGATTAGTGCAAGTTCGAGACCAGTCTGGAGTACAAAAGTGAGCTCAGGGCCAGCCTGAACTGTATAGTGAGACCCTGTCTCAAAAAGATGAATAAATAGATAGATAGATAGATAGATAGATAAATAAATAAATAAATAAATAAATAAATAAATAAATAAATAAATAAATAAATAAGATATAGACTATGACAGCCAGAAAATCCACCAGACAAGGGCCCTAGTAGTAGGAGTCTAATTTCTTCTTTATTCTTTGAGATTTTAAGAGCCAAGAAACTCCAGAGTTGAAAACTTGACAGGAATTCTTCCAGCATATTTCCACATACTATGTGTGTGTGTGCCCACATGTGTGTGTGTGTGTGATGTTGTAGATTGCATGTGCACAGAAATGGTTGCTGACTACTTGTCCCCATTCTCTGTCACTCACTCATTTAGTTAAGATTTGATAAATATGTCATGAATAAAAAAAGCAAGTCATGGTGTAGACAGCTTTCTAGAAGTTTCTGGAAGTGGATATTACTCATTTGTTGCCTATGTCATAGTTGGAAGGCAGAATGGTGACGATGTGCACAGTCATTTCCATTGTCCATTGACTTAGTGCTAGAGAACTCAAACGTAAGTTTGTTTCTTCATGTACATTTTTTAATGGCTTAGGTTGAGGTAGCGATCATGTTTCATTACTATTTCCATTTGCCACAGAGTTCCTTAAATACTAATTCCTTTCATTGTTTCTTACTTAGTTTTGGTTTTTTGAGTCAGGGTCTTGCTTGGTCGTTGAAGCTCACCTGGAGCACACATTCTAGCCTAGGTTAGGGTCAAACTCACAGTGATCCTTCTGCCTCAACCTTCCGAATACTGAGATTACAGGTCTGTATCACCACATCCAACTCTTTCAATATTTTATTGGTATACTTAGGTAATAAAAATTTCCCTGGATGTATATTTGAATTTAATATATGATGTTTAATAATCTATCATGATGTGGAATATGCACTGAGTATGAAGTAATAGCTAGAGATTTTAAATGATTTCTTATAAATTGTCTTAATGAATATCCATAACAGTTTTATGAAAGAAATATTATTTTATCACAGCTTCTTGGATGATGATGCTAGGGTATTAAGGGCATAAACAAATTGCACAAAATCTCCAGTCTGTGCATGACACCATGAGTCATTAGGTGAGGACAGACTTGAATCATTGTCTTACAGTACTCACTGCCTTGTTTGCCCTTTGGAGACACAAAGGTTTGTTTTTCAGAACTCTGTTATCTATCTTCCACATTGATCAACTTGAGGAGAATTTGTTACAATTTCTTTAGTTTGTATTCTACACTGATAGAGAACATCTTACTATTTCTCTCCATAGCATGCATTGAGTACTCTGTACCTGATGCAGTTTAGAAGACATCAATCACATTGTATTTTTGCTTCATTGCTTTCTATCATTCCCTCAGGAGAGGAAAGTGGCTGGATCCTCCTGCTCTCTTGGTTATCTGTGCCATTGTGATCCTCAGCTTCTCCTTCGCCTCATTCAATTTCTAGTGTACTTGGTCCATTTTTCCTCTGCTGAGAATTAACTGCATGTTATCAAGTGACTGGACTTCATTTCTCTCTTGGCTCTTCTACCCAGTAAAATCAGTTCATTTTTACTATATGTGCCTAGTTTTCTTTTTTTTCCCCTCTTATTTTATGACACATCACTGTACAAATCTGGAGTTCCCTCAATTGTCTAGAAACTGCATGATCCCTATGAATGGCATTTTTCTAATTTTCAATTGTGTTATGTCTCTATCTTAGTATGTTTTCATTTGATATTTTAGTAAGATTACTTATGTGGACTTTAGAAGTCCACATTTGGGTTTGGATTATGGGGATGCTATCTTCCTTGGTGGATTAAATACACTGATGAGTCAGTGGGTAAAGTTGATGGAAAGTGATACCTATTTGAAAGAACTGTATCTCTAGGAATATGTCTTTAGATAGTGAATCTCCTTCTCTGACTATGCTCTTGCATGGCTTCCTAGCTTTGAAGTAAGCGACTCTTCTCCATCTAGCCCTCCCACCATGGAGACTTTTCCTTGTTACCTATGGACCATTGACTGAGTCATCATAATTGTGAGCCAAACCTAATTGCTCCTTCTTTCAGTTGTCCCAGGCATGGAACAGTTGACAATTACACAGCCTCCTTGGATACATCATTTAGCAAGAGGAAGTGGATTTTGCAGAAAGATTCTTTGGCCTAGTGTGAAGACAACACAGAGTACATCTGCTCACATTCTGTGTGCCATTGGTGAGTGGAAGAAAGTCTGGCTGTGCTCTTGGAAACAGGAGAAACTATTATCATGAATTTAAACACCTAGCTACATACTGCATTCTATGGCCTGTTAAGAAATTCATAGGTATGTTGGGTGAATAGTGTTTGTAGGGCTCATGATGGGATCGAGTACCACCTTGAGCTTCCCTCATGCATGAATCCTGTGGAGAATGATACTTCTCTCATAGGACCTTTACCTGTTTCCCATCAACAACAGGCAGACTTGTATGAACTCACATCACACAATTTCCAAATGCTGTGTTTTCAATGGTTTCCCTTTATGTATATATTGCACATCTTTGATATCTGCCCTCCAACAAATTAGCATGTGTGCTCCTCTTTTTCAGTTTGGACACTTGGAGAAAAATAGGCTCTGTGTTTACTTAATATGTTTAAAAGTTTATTGATGTTATCTAGCAACAAGTCTAGGCCAGTCATTTGTTCACATTTTGCCTGTAATTCATGAACAAATAAGTAAATAAATGAATGTTTCATGGAAAGTTTATTCTAAAGTTGTTTGTAGTGAAAGATTTTATGAATTGCAAAGAAGCAGCAAATTTTTGGTCACGGACATGTTTTTGGTCACTGCAGTGAAACATATTGTCAAGATAATCTACATACAAATGTAAGGGGGGGGGACAGAAGCTTGCTAGCTACCTCAGCTGATGCTCCTCTCTTTGCTCTTTACTGTTTTTCCCTGCCATGAGCTGCTGCCCTCTGCCTTGTGCCATGGAGCTAGGAGAGTATGGGATGAAACCTCCACTAACTGAGAGCTGCATATACCTCTCCTTCTTTAGTCTTAGTTGCCAGATATTTTGTCCCACAAATGAAAGAAAAGTAACTGAGATAGTCATTCTATACTCTGAAGAAAAAGAACTTCAAAATAAAGCAGAGTTGTAGCTAGTTAAATCTCTATAAAACTTTAACAATGACAAAGACTTTACAACTAACTAACCAACTACTTTTCTCAGATATTATGTTAATAGTCTAGGCATATTTCATAGTTTTCACTGCTTTTGTACTTGTCACGTTTCAGGCCTTCTTGTGATTATTTTCAGATTATGTGTGTTTTTTGTTTTGTGTATTTCAGGCATTCTGACACTTATTCAGATTTCATGCATTCTCAGTGCCCAAACACTTTGTGTCTTCTGAAAGAGATGGTGATGGCTGTGCTACACTTAGGAATCAGCTTATTCTCATATACTTTAAGGCCAAAGCTAAAGTAACCTTGATTCAACTTTCTTTTATTTTCTTTCTTTGTATATCCTTTACATTTTTGATCAGAGACCATATAAAATGAGAATGATTTTTATTAGTATCCCGAACATAATAGGCTAGAAGAAGGCTGTGGTACATTAATTGACCAGTTAAAAGTTTTCTTTTAACATCAAGTTGGAGGAATGTTTCTATATTGAGTAACAGACTTGCTTTGCAGGGAAATATTTGAAAATACTCATGTGTTTAGCTGAAAAATCTTTTACCTAATCACAACTCAGTACCCTTCTGAGCAAGGTAGGTAGATATGAAGAATAAAAGCTTCTTAAACCTAAAATATTAAGAGTATCTAAAGAAAGACAAGAAAGAGGATAAATAAAATAGGAAATATCATAGGAACCCATGATAAGAAGAAATAAAATAGTTTCAATAATAGATATATATAAAACTCTTCCCAGAATTCTCATTTAGAGAACAAAGGCAAGGTGGATTAAACTACTGTTTTAACCTTAGGAAGTGTCGCTCTATCACTTAAAGACTATAAAACATAAACTAAGATACTGACTCATTAGCATTAATACAGTATTGTATATTTTATAAAAATGATTTAATAAAAGCAATCCTATGTATCATTTTATTTTCAGAGGTTTAAAAGATAATGAAACTGAATGTCAGAAATGTCAAAGGCTATTTAAGGGCACACAATTGGAATGGTTTTAAATTTAAATTATGTTTCACCACCATTTTTTGGGTCATTACAATGAAACATATTGTCAACATGCTTGAGGAAAGAATAAGTAACTTTGGAATATACTTACTTGATTTAGGAATATCAAGTTTAAGAAAATGAGCCATAAGAAAATCATAGCAATATTATCATGAAAAATGTATGAAGGTAGAATTGTACTTCATTAAAAAAAAATGTACCATTAAACATGGTCATGTCTGTAGTCTGAGTGGGAAAAGAATTTATACTGAAGTTCTACAAATTAGTAAATGTTCTCCTAAAATGCTGAATTTTGGAAGAATTACATTAAATGTATTAACTAAAAATTAAAGGAATTGATACAGTTTTATCTATGACTGTAGCTTGCCTTTACATGTATTTAGGCCCTATATATCACTATAATATGTCAGTCTTGTATGTATTAGTCATATATTTGACAGGTTTCTCCTTAATTTTTTAACCTTCTTTTTTATGCTGTGTAAGTTGTACAGATTGTTTTCCATTTCCAGTTATTAGTTAAAAAGTGTGTTGTCTGGATTACTGTGCTGATCATACGGAAAATTACATTGATTAATTCATGAATGCTATGACACCATTGAGTGCTGTTCAGAAGTCCTGGGAACTATCTGCATATTTCATTCTTAAAATTATATATCCATTTTATTGTTCTTGTTTTTTATTTCAACAAAAAACATTAAAGTCTAGGACATTTCAAAAAAATGTAAGAGCAGAAGAAGAACTAGAATTTTGCTTTACCTAGCAATTTTGCAATGTTATCTATATTGCTTTCATAATATAGCTCCAATTTTTTCTTTTTTTTCTTTTGATAAGAAATAACAGTGTGACACTTTCAAAAATATGTTAGTAGTAGTACATTCCCAATAATTGATGCAGTGCATATTGTTGTCCTCTTAATAGTTACCCAGAGCATAGGATGCAGACATGATAATTTTCCTACTCATTGTTGGTATAAAAAAATTTCTTCTCATTGAACTAAGAGAAAGTGGATGTATACATAGTCCAGTATTCCATACTTGCAGTGGGTTATTGGCAGAACTGGCAATGTCAGGAGCTATTGATTTAAGCCTTTTACAGCTCAGCACAAAGGTCTAGCTGTATGTTTTATTCCTTGTGGTTAAACTGTTCTGCTGATTGGTTAAGGCCACTTTAAATCCAGCAAGATCTGTGTAACAAAACATGTAATTTTTGTATCTCCCAAGGTCAGTCAAATTCTCCTCAGGATTTACTTAGAAACTACATACAGTGCTTCATTGAACTGTTGTCATTGTCAGCCATTTGGATGAGTCACAGCCACTGCTTGACCAATTTGCTCTCTGTGAAAGCCCGAGAGAATGTTTTCTTTCTAGGTGACTCTCCTTAGGCATACTACACATCGTCAATCCATTTCCTTTGTACTCCCACAATGTCCTTGAACAGAAAATGTGGGAAACCACTGAGTTATAGGATGTCACAGCACAGGTTCTCTTATGTCCTGCATCCTCACTAACCGTGAAGGGCTAGGACCAAGATATTGGCAATCATTGTAACCCTTTTTTTTCTATAATTTTTGGTCTATAAACTTTCATTCTTAACTCTTGAGAAAAGAAACTTCATGATAGTATTACTCTATAACATAGGTACTTGAGCTTGTCACTGTCTTTCTGAATACCAAATATCTTACATATAACTTGAAATATTTTCCAACAATCATTAATATTCTAATAAATTCCTATGCAATGTGATAAAAACTGTTATTCATTTTCACACAGACACTTAGAAATTTAAATATATACAAAAGTGTAACTGGCCAATTCTATGTCATTTTTCCTGGTCTTTTACTCTCATTTAATATCCTTTTTTGTTATATTGTAAACCAATCATTGACTTGAGAGAGAGATAGAGAGTATAGCAGTAACTGAAATTGCATCAGAAGCAGCACAAATCTAAAAGACAAGAATAACAGACATTCCAAGCATAATTTTAGTGTTATCCATTGCTATCCTCAGTGAGAAGAATATTTTGGAGGTTCTTAGGACCATTGTCTAATTCATCCTGTGTATATAAGCACATGTTTTTGCTCCTTCCATGTTTCCTAACTTTTCTGTGTATAGTCACTTTGTTATTTAAAGCTTAAGTCCTTCGTAGCTCCAAATTTGAGTTAAATTCTTTCTTTCAAGTATACTTATCAAAATAGTAAAAAAAAAAAAAAAAAAAAAAAAAAAAAAAAAAAAAAAAAAAAAAAAAAAAAAAAAAAAAAAAAAAAAAAAAAAAAAAAAAAAAAAAAAAAAAAAAAAAAAAAAAAAAAAAAAAAAAAAAAAAAAAAAAAAAAAAAAAGCCCAGTGATAGAAAAGGTTAGGATCTTCATAAAATGTTACGGATTACAATGGGAATCAAACCGGGCGTGGTGGCGCATGCCTGTAATCCCAGCACTCGGGAGGCTGAGGCAGGAGGACTGGTGTGAGTTCGAGACCAGTCTGGGCTACCAAAGTGAGCTCAAGGCCAGCCGGAACTGCATAGCAAGACCCTGTCTCAAAAAAAACAAAACAAAACAAAAACAAAACAAAAAAAAACAATGGGAATCAAAACAAGCAATAAAAACCTCCATATTTAATATAATTTTATATCAACTTTTTATAACTGATGATCTATAAACTCTGCACTGTAATTTTTGAATCATAAAACAAAAATATTAATATTAAGAAAATTAAATATTCATTAAAATTAAATGAAATATTTCAAAACGAAGTACCAAAATTCAAATCAAATCATAAGTCCAACTTAGAGGCCAGAATGTTATTGATCATATGTATGAATCTGTAATCTATTCAGAGTACTCACATAGTATTTGAATAGGTTAATATATACAAAGATATTAACTAAGAAAATGGTTCCACTGTAGTAAAGAATTACTAAGAATAAAACATAACATAAATATGAGAATGGCAAGTATATAACAAGAATTTTTAATGGTTTGGGGATGGGATATCAGACAAAGTTCTAATATGCAATGGACATAGAGTGTCCACGATGCTTACTGGTGGCCAGGTGTCACTTGTAGGACTGAGCTACTGCTATTTCCTTGATATCTACCATATAAAATCAGACAGAATCATGACCCATAGAGTGTAGGAGAAGTGAGTTTGTAGAATATGCTGCTGCTGTATACAAAAGAATAGTTGAAAGACTGCTTTTTGTCTACCTCTTTTTCTCCTGTGTTTGTTTGTCTTATTTGTTGGGTTCTTTCTATTCTCCTTCATAAGTTGTGACCATTTTGATCCTTCTTGAGAATATCTTTTAGTAAACTGTGCAGGCTTGGCTTTGTCATCATGAAGTTCTTTAGCTATTCTTTGTCCTTAAAGTATTTCACTTCTCCATTGATCTTGAAAGAGAGTTTTGCAGGGTATAATGGAATTTATTTTCTTGCAAGACGAAATACTTTGCTCCATGTTCTTCTTGACTTGATGGTTTGTAAAGAGAAATCCGCCTTTATTCTAATGGTTTTTCCTTTAAATGTGATGTTTCTTTTTCTAGTAGCTTTTAGTATACTGTTCCTCTGCTGAATTTCTGACATCTTGATTATTATATGTCTGGGTGTGTTTTTAATTGAATTGATGTTATTTGGAGTTCTGTATGCTTCAGTTTCCTGAGTCTTAAATTGTTTCCTCATATTTGGGAAGTTTTCTGCTATTAATTCTGCCCATACTCTTTTTATATCATTTGTGCATACTCTTGCTTTCTCATTTATATCTATTAGTCTTATGTTTTTCAACTTTGCATTGTCTTGCAGATGTTGAATTATTTTTTCTTGTATCCTAGTTGCTATTAAGACATCTTGTCTTACCTTTACACTAGCTGCAATGGTATCTTTAAGGTCTGAGAGTCCATTTTCACTTTCATTGAAATGGGTTTGCCAGCTTGTAATTGAGGTTTTAAGTTCTTGTATAGCACTTTGAATCTGTTTCATACATTCTATTGCTTTCCTATATTGCTCATTCAAGAATTCCATCATTTTTCTATTCTTCTTTTTTTTTTATCAGTGTCTTCTCTAGAAGTACTTAGTACTTCTTTCATTATAGGTATTATTTCTTTATTTACTTCAGGAATGATTTCTGATCTGATTTCCTTTGTGCTTTTCTACAGGTTTTTTATTTACGTTGGATGCTATTACGTCAGAGATTTCAGGTATGTGACTTCCAGTTTATTCTATGCTTTTGTCTCCTGTATTTGTTCTGGATGGGCTTGGTGCCTGAGAGTGCATTTTGCTCCTTCTCTTTGTTATTTTGTATAGCCCTGCCTTCTGACCTTTGGTGTATCACTTTGGTTGAGTTCTTTACTTAGCACCACATCAAGATCTACCAAGTTCAAACTTGCCCAGGTGGGTTTGGCTTGGGTCTGCCTGCAGAACTCTACTTCTTCCTGCTGTGGCCCTTTGAAGTGAACCTGCTCTGCCACTCTGGCAAGATATTCTGATTTTGGATCAGCTGCATGAGTCTTGTCTCTAGTCTTTCTAGAGTTCTGTGGCAGATTTCCACACTGGGCCTGTCTGATTGATGAAGTTCCACTCACATACCAGGCTTTCTCGGTTGAGTGAGTTGCCAGCAGGCCCAGGGCAGTCTCACTCATGCACTCAACCTGGTTTCTGGGTCAAAAATGAGTTTCTGGTGGACCTCAGTTAATCTCATTCACAGGCCAGGCCTGGTTGCTGGGTCAATTCTATTTGTTTACAATACATACACTTTTTGTATTTTATTTGGAATATTTTTTTTGAGTCTATGATGTGTTTTTTTTTTTCAA
>PVJA010002797.1:63643-102329 GCA_004027025.1 Myocastor coypus | reverse complement strand
TTCACACCGAGGGTGTAAGCCAGAAGGCATGCTCACGGGTCTGCCCGTTCTTGAAGATACCAGCTTTGAATTCACCAACGCCAGCAGCAACAATCAGGACAGCACAGTCGGCCTGAGATGTGCCTGTAATCATGTTTTTGATGAAGTCTCTGTGTCCAGGGGCATCAATGATGGTCACATAATACTTGCTGGTCTCAAATTTCCACAGGGAGATATCAATGGTGATACCACGCTCACACTCAGCTTTCAGCTTGTCCAAGACCCAGGAATACTCGAAGGAACCCTTCCCCATCTCAGCAGCCTCCTTCTCAAATTTTTCAGTGGTTCTTTTGTCAATGCCACCACATTTGTAGATCAGATGGCCGGTGGTGGTGGACTTGCCAGAGTCCACGTGTCCGATGACAACGATGTTAATGTGAGTCTTTTCCTTTCCCGTGTTGGCTTTGATTTAGTGGTGGTTTTCACTACACCTGTGCTCTCCCGGCAAACCCATTGCAAAAAAACTTCCTCTTTATTCTATACTTTTCTCAGTTACAATTCTTGAATGGATTACTTGCTTGCTTGCTTGTGCTTGCTTGTTGTTTATCTCTATGCCAAAATACCTATTAGAACAGGAAGTGTTTCCTTCCTTATTGCATCCTAAATTTCCAGACTACCCAGAACATAGTAGGAACTCAATAAACATATAAGTGAATAAGTAAATGAGTGGATGCATGTTGTTGCTCTGATAACCATTTTGAGTAAATCATTGGATAAAATTCAGTGTCATGTATATGTTATCAGTAAATTGGTCACCTGAGCAAATTGATAAGGATCTTGGCCAGATTAAACAGTCAAATCAATCAAACATGATCAACCCAGGAATTTCATTCAGAAATTAGTATAGAATTCAAAACTTAGAGCACAATCACTACAATTACAATTCTAATTCTAATAGAAAGATTTAAAATTGTCCTCCTGGTATACTTAGTCAATAGTTTCTTCCTCTAAATGGCTGCTTCCACAGACATAACTAATAATAGGAATACAAAAAAGTGTATATTTAATTGTTGAACAATTACACTGTTGAGGCAAATTGGTCAATGTAGAGAAATCAAATCAAATCAAAGGCTTAGTGACTGGGGAGTAATTGACCTCCATGTGGCCAGAATATTGACCGCTGAATCAATCGATCTAGAGCTTGGCTAGGGCTCAGGATGCTAAACCACAGTCTCTGCTTCCTTATTTTAAAAGATTAGAAAGGACTTTCTAAGGTTTTATAGGAATTGAGATGCACTAAATATTTTAGAGGCATATAGATAGTCATTAACTAAGGGAAAGAAACTTTAAGAAAAGACAGAAAGAAGGAGAAGATCAAGGAAAGGGACAGGCTGACTGGCAAGCAGTAACACACACACACACACACACACACACACACACACACAAATGCATACACATCTCCCACACTTAAAGAAATCAAAACAAAATTCAGTTCCCTAAAATCCAGTGCACTTATGATAAAAATAGAACAGTCCTCTAAAGTATATTATTGGCAGGAACATATAAATGAAGGACCAGGGCCATGCCCTGAGAATTTTTATTAGCAAGAAACATAAACCATCTAGCAGTTGGCTTCACTATTGGAAAAGTTTTCTCAAAAACATATTTTACCAAATACACTGTGTTAGATGACAGCAGGTCTCTTCATGTGAAAAAATTGAAGATGTTGACATTAACACTTTATACTTCTTAATATAAAAGTAGCATTCCAGAGTCCTATAAGCAAAGTCCACCCCAAAGTCATGAGAAAGATTTGCTTGTATCACAGCAAGAGTGAACATTATGGTTCTTTCTGGGCAGGAAAAAAATACTGTTGAGGAAAAAGAGATATTTTTCTTTCAGGGTAGTTGTATAGATTCAATTCCAGCTTTATGTAGGGGATCAAAAATGTCAGCACCCAAGGCCAAAAGCTAGAAGCTGTGGGTATGAAAAAGATGATTGATCTGTGTATTGATTAGTTCAAATTATTCTACATAGAATGATAAAAGGGTATGTATGTACCAAAAGAGGGGGGCTGAAGGCATTTTCCTGTCAAAAATGGAATGTCTTTCCATACATTATAGATATTTGATGAAGGTAGAAATAATAATTTCCATAATATATACCAGACTCCATGCTAAGTATTTTACATAAATTGTTTGATTTCAGCCTCACCGCAATCCCACATAGTATATATTATCATGCCTAAGTTGCAAATGAAGACAACAAGCTCAAAGTCCAATGCCCATTAGAAAGAGGAGATAATGGTGGTGAAACCTATGTTCCCACATGGTAGCCAGAAACTGGAGAAGATCACACCAGAAGAAGTGAAGCTCTGGCCTACTACAAAGGATGGATTCTCTTCAGTTTTGAAGAGCACACTTAACTCTCTTTCTCTCTAGACAGAGAAAGGAGGGAACCGGGTAGAAGAAGGTGCAATGATGCAGAACCAGAGACCTAGGTTTCACACAGCCTAGGTGGTGGGGACACTTTTGCCCTTTCTCGGGGATTTGCCTGCTCTCCATAGCATCTGGAGGCCTATTTTCATATTTGGGGCACTGTGATGAATTCAAGCCCATCAAAGAAGGCAATGATCAGTTCTGAAGTTTAAAGATACTTCATTGGAATTTGGAGGGGGAGAGAGAGAGAGAGAGAGAGAGAGAGAGAGAGAGAGAGAGAGAGAGAGATTGGGGTGACCAGGAGATCTAAATCTAGATTTCCTCATATTTAATGAAAGAAAATAACTTGGAAATCAGACTCTTGAATGAAGTGGCAAGCAGTGGGAGGCAGTCCTAGTCATAGAGTAAGGATGTGAAAGGGGAAAAAAGAGGAGGAAGAGGAAACAGAGTAGATGCAAAGAAAGAGTTCTGAATGAAAATGGCAAATAAGAAAAGCACATCAGAGCCACCCAGACCCACCAGCCTTTGGGAGATGTTGTAAGGAACACCTGATTAAACTGAGGGACATTCGGAGCACTGTTTCTGGCCCCATCTACCATTTCATTTCTTTTCATAAAAATGAAAAAAATTATCTGTTTGGCAGATAAGCAACCAACCCATCCTCTAGGTCTCCTCATGCATTTGGATCCATGCAGCTCTGACCCAGCTGCTTAGAAATGATTTTTGAGTGCACAGCCCTGTCACCAGCAATGTGAGCCCCTAACTTGGCAGTGCATGTGGCAGGGGAACAAATGAACATCAAATAGGAAAAGGCAGAGGAACTCCACACTGTCCATCAACAGGCAGGAAAGCAAAAACAGAACCTTGTAATGAAGTGATGGAAAGATTGTTAAGACAACCCACGCATATGATAAATCATCGTCTCCGTGCCATGACTGCCTGATCCCCAGGCAGATAATACTCCAGGTGGATGGCTCCTTTTCTGAATAAAGCAATTGTGCTCTCACACAAGAACAATTTCCCTGCATATTGTGGAAGAAGTGAGAAATGACACTTTGGATTTGGGATCGAAAGGGCCTGTCACATGTGTTCTGACAGCCTGCCAGGCTCTGGATGCCCAGTGGTGGGGAGAATTTTTTCTTGCTGCTCCAGTTAACCCTGCCCTGCCGACTGGCCATAGGAATGCTCACCTGCCTCCTGGGATCCACTGGCTATTCTTTGGGCCACAAAGAAGCCAGCCTAGTTCCTCTGCAGCCCCTCTGTTTCTATCAGGGCCAACTCACTGTCTTCCTTTTGCTGTTTCTGCATAGAAGGCCAGCCACAAACTGCCGCAGGCTGAGTTGGTGATGCGGAGTTCTCTCTCTAGAAATGAGATGCCCGGGACTGAAGTGGAATTTAACTGATGGTGAAATTGAGTGCGAATTTCAAGCAGGCCTCTTCCTTTGGCTATTTTAGGCAAATTCTATGAAAGGAGGGGATTTTAATACCAAAGCAAAGGAGAGCTGATTGGAAAGCCTGATGACTTTTCATAGACTTTGGTAATCACTGTATTATTTACATATTTCCATAATAACAACATATTTCCAAGGGTGTTTGGTTTGTTTTATAAAGACAAGTTCTTTCAACTGTGGAGTATCCCTAGGTTACAGAGTGGGGATTCTGTTTTATCGGCTCCATGTCGAGATAGAGATAAAGCAGGCAAGGAAAGGCTAAACTTCTGGCTTGTGGTCACTGAGCAAGCAAAGATATAAACTGGGGGTGGAACGCAAGGCCCTGCCTTCCAATTAGGGCTGGTTCCATCACCCTAGAACAAATGAGAGGTGCACAAAGATATCTCCTTGCAATGTAAGAAGTGGTTTAAAATATTAGGATAGAGCCAGGACAGAGGAAGATGCGGCTATGAAATCAGCAGTTTTAGGCAGGATGGCTTTGATGTTTTTGCTGCCAGCCCCTCAGATTGGGAAAACAGGAATGTGTCCCAGTGTAGGGCTGTGAGTACAATGACCTTCTCAGCAGCCTGGGAGGGAGGGGAGAGAACCTCATGGTGGTCATTCTAACATCCCATTCCATTTCCTTCCTGAGAGTTGCAGAGCCAGGGCTGGGGTGTGGGGTGTAATGTAAGGTGCATGAACTGCTTGGGGCCTGGGGCCTAGGGTCCTGGCTCTTGGGAAACCCATCTTTTCCTACCTGGAAGGGGCTAGAGACTGAAGCACCCTGGCAGTGCCAGGGAGCCCATTAGAAATGGAGAATCATGAGTCTCACCCATGACCTAGGGAATTAGTATCTGCTATCACCAAGCTCTCTGGGCAATTGCGATGCACATTAAAGTCTGAGATTCCTTCTTAGTAGTGGTTAAGCATCAGGCTAGATTTATAGCACCTGAATTAGGCTCTCATTCTCCACTTAAGCCATTCACATGACCCCAGGCATATTACTTAGCCTTCCTTCACTCATCTGTTCAGTGGTGGACAATAAGAATGTCTACACCCGAGGATTACTATGAGGGTATAATGAGAGAGTTCACTGTATTAAGGACTATGAGAGACAATTCACATATATCTTGTGAACAGTGTTCAACATGGAACAAGTGCTGCACACACATTACTTTCAGGCCCCCTCTAAAATTCATTCTAATGTAATGACGCATCCTAAATTATTGGGGGCAGAGCATCGTGTTCTGCTCTGGGACCACATTTCATCATGAATGCCATATACTTTCATAAGCCATGCACTGTCATGAACCTTCTCTCTCCCAAGCTCCCTGCTTCTTCCCTCATTCCAAGGATCTTATGGGGGGAAGGGGCAGTTTCCCTTTTAGAGGCTCCCAAGAGCTTCAGTTAGCCTCTGCCTTGTGTTTAGGGCAATCTCATCCACCTCTGTACACACTGGGACCCAGATACAGTTTGGGAAAATGAGTGTAAATGGAACAATAGAACAGTTCTTCATACAAAACTTGGGGCCAGGGCTACCCCAAGCCCTGTATTGTCAGGAAGGCTTGGTGGCTGAACTCTTTTGTAAGGAGACAAAGACATAATGGGATGAAACAGCCTGCCTACTGTTCCATTGACCTTTATTTAGAATGTGGAGGCTTTATATAAAAGCACGCACTCTAAACCAGAATAAATTTAGCCAGCCAGGTAAAGGCCAACACAGACTGATCTATTCATAAAAGATTGCCCTTTCTTTAACTACCAGAGAGCAGTTTATAGGAGCAGGCCCACTTTCATCCATAAGCCTGGGATTTGTTTCATACAAGCTGTCAATAGGCCCCAATGAAGCTCCTCCTTTGGATCCAGGCAGGCAAGCCAGGAGAAGGAGCTGCTCCAATGCTGTTTGGCTGCAGGGAGCCAAGCCTCAAGTTTTCAAAGTTAATTTTCACTGAGAACCCATATCCAGGGCCTCTTGATTAGAATTTATGAACACATCTAAACACAATAGCATTGCCCTCTCCTTCCTTCTGGCCATGGGGGAAGGAGGGCAGCGCGAGCTGAGATTTCAGGCTTAGAGTCTGAAATCATCTTCCTTCAGTCAACACAGAAAGGCTCTGCGAGGCCATTAACCATCTGCTTACCAGAGCACCACCTGGAAATAGGACACCTCAGAGCTGACAGGTTTTCTAAACAGGTAAGTCCAGATACATAAGTGACATTTCCCCAGATCACAGATTGCTCCATTTTGGCCACATTGCCATGAGGCTACTGAAGTGAGTCCCTCCGCCCACACCTTTCTTCAGCCCCGTCCTCCTCCACTGTCTGGGCTTCTTTCTCTTGGCCTCTGTAAACACATGGATCACATCAGCAGTCAGTGGGTGTGACCTCAAGCTGCGGGTGGAAGGTCCACACTGGATTTATAGTGTATACCTCCCACGCCCCCAGGCTCTTCCCAGAAATGGACAAGCTCTCAGCTTCTAGGAGTGGACTCTGCAGATGTGGCCTGTCATCAGTAGGTACACACATTTCTAGAAAGGATCAGATTTAACAGGAAGAAATAGGCTTCCTGCTGTTCTCCTGACATTTATTCCAGTGGAGCGGGGTGTATGTTTATATCAATGTAAAACAGCTGTCACATAAACACAGCCCAACGTAAGGAAGAAAAACAAGAACCAAGCGGGACAGGGAGGAGGGAAATGATGCAGGCTGGGATATTTACTAGGTGAGCAACACCCCCATCCACCCACCCAGGCAGAGAATTTGTTACTTTAGTTATTAAACATGTAATTTGATAAAGTTCTAAGTAATAAAAGATATGAATCATATAAACGGTTGGGCTTTGGCCTTCTTGAGTAAAATCGAAGCTGGCAAAAGTGCTGTGTTGACAGCTTTGTAGGTAGAAATATGCAAAAAGCAGCTGGTTCGGTGGGCTCGGCACAGCTTCTGTGAACTCAATCACTGTGCACAGCTCATCATGACTGTGTTGACAACTCCATGGCCATTTAGGAAAAATCTGGGTGCCACTCAAACCTTGGCAGGGCTGCCGAGAGCTGAATGGAGCACCCAGCAGCATTTTCTACTGACTGCTCTGCGTTGCTTCCAGGCAGACCCTAGAGATTCTTGATGCTCACTGAGATGGCCGGGATTCCTCTTGGCTTCCACAAGTTCTCTCCTTTGTTGGCAGAGGGAGGCTGCGTGGCCAAGGCTGGACATCAAAGCAACCGTGAAACCCAACTCACTCTTCCTGCTCTTGAAGATCTCCTAGCAGCTTTCAAATTCCAGCAGGTATGGGGCACGCTTGCTAAAACATACATTGCCAAGACCTCCATTAGAGTGTAGGATTCTACACTCTGGGTGGGAACTAAAACTCTGCATTTCTATCAAGTCCTCCAATGCAGCTGCTGCTAGTCCAGGGCTCACACTTTGACAGCTACTGTATTAGAGGAACTTAGGAGATGAGAATTTCCACCAAGCTCCTGCTGTAGCTTCAGATCTTAAGCCTGACCTACCTTCTGTACCTTGGAGAAAGTGAAAGTGCGATTGGTTCTCCCCAGTGCCCTCAGGCCTACAGCTGACCCAAAATGGGAAAAGCAGAAAGAAATATCTCGGTGTGTGTTTGTCCCTGGGACTCCATTTGGAAGCACAGCAGCCAGGAACATGGAACAAGTTAGATGGAGCCAGGTTCTCGCATGGGTTGTACAGACCTTTAGCGGGGACCACGTAGTTGGAGAGCTCTTATGTAACTACCTGCCCACACTTCATACTTAAGCCAGAAGATTGCATTGAGGGTTCTTCCTCACAGGTAGGAATGTTCACATTATTCAGAGCAAAACCCATGACAGACTAAGAATAAAGATGCATGAGTGCAAGCAACTCTTCTTTTCCTCAGGCACTTATGTGACAGACAGTTGAAGCTATGGAACATTTGATGAAACAATTCCACATCATGCAGCCAAATTACCACTAAATTCAGCATGTCATCCTTTTAACCAAAGTTTCCCATTCCTGATAGAACCTCACTTCTCTTAGTGTTGTTTTTTTCCCCCTCTCATTACCATCAGCAATAGCTTCTTTCCATAAAGAAGTAAAATAATTGTAATCCATCATAAGAATTACTGTGTATTCCATATGTGCAAAATTTCAAAGTCTGAGCTGCAGGGATTTAGTTGCTTGCTCAGGAAACAAACCCCACTCTGGAGCCATAGAGCAAGTGCTCTTATCAAGATTACAATACAAGGCTGGATATGATGGCACACGCCTGTAATCCTAGCACTTAGGAGGCTGAGGCAGGAGGATTGGTGTGAGTTCGAGACCAGCCTGGGCTACAAAAGGGAGCTCAAGGCCAGCCTGAACTATGTAGCGAGATCCTGTTTTAAAAAAAAAGAAAAAGATTACAGTACAACATAGACATCAGGGGTTGAAACAGCGAAAGTTAGAGTCTTCACATGCCAATGGCTGAATGGCGTGTGCCTTGCATCCTGGGCTCTGAGCTAGGTCCTTCATGAACTGGCCATGAGCTCTGGCCATGTCACTGCATCTCTCTGGGTCTCATCTCCCTTGTCTGTGCTTTGGTTCTTCCTTAGAGCTGCCAGAAGATCTCTGTTCTTCAAGGCTATGGATTCCATTGTTAATCAACACACAGAGTCAAAAGATTCTTCCGTAAATTATGTATGTATCAGACTTCCCTTCTCATCTTCTCCTCTGCTCTCTAACTGTGCCCTCTGAAAAAGCACTGTTATACCCTCCACCCCTTAACACCCTTGGAGTAGTCACACTCCCTTTAACCCTCTTTAGTTGGTACATCTGAGGTTCCTCTGCTATTTCCCTAGCAGAGTACATCCCCAAATGCAGCAGAGCCCTTGACATCTAGAAATAATCAATAAATGTAAACTCAGCAAATGCATAAGTGAGTGGGTAGATTATGCATGGGAGACCTCACACATTAATCCTCCTACCCTCTCAGGTAATCAGTTGTTCTATGGGTCACCCAAATATTCATTCAGGCCAGTGACTTCTGACCCTCCCCAAGTTAACACTCCCAGCTTTAATTATTTGTGAGTACCTCTGAATTCCTGTGCAATGTAGTTATATTTGATTGGGGGTGATCTAAATAGATACCACAGGATAGTGTGACAGCTAATTCATTCAAATCCTCTGTCTAAGGAGTGAGCATCACTGATTTTCTAACATCCACAGCTGATTTGATTTCAGCTATGTAGGTATTTTATATTGCAAATGACATTTTATGGTGGTATCAGATATTCTGGGATTTTAGAGACCCTATGACATATTTCCCTCAAATTATAAAGTGAAAGGCTTCCCAAACAGACCAATGGCCCAGTTCTATGATGATTTTCCAGAACCTGTTCCTGGACAGCATGAGGACTGAAGTTCTATGCTCAGTTTTCTCAGTTGGATCACATCATGGAATGCATGGAAATTTTTCCTATGAACTGAGTTTGAGCATTCTCTATTTTGCTTTCTTATGCCCATTATGCTTAAAGAAGAAACTAAAGAGGGAGGTTGAATGGCTAATCCATGAGCTTTACAGGGACATGGGACACATGGGAATTCTGTTTCTCAGAGTTTTGGGGTGAAGAAATTGCCATCATATTAGATCAGTCATTGGTCCTTGGGGTCTTGGGCCTGATCCACACTAATTGAACTCAACATATTGATGCAGTAACTAAAATGCCCTTTTAAAATTTCTAATGAGTTCTATATGTTTATTTGATTACGGTTCTTGTGTATAATAGAAAAGAGACTTCATAAAGGCCTAGGAAATTAAAATAAGGTAATCGAGAGCTTATTTTATTAAGTACAAAACTTAAACAAAGGGAACTGAATGTTCTTGAGTCATATAAAAGCTCTTTCCCTAGTACTAAGGTATTCATGGCTGCTAAATACTGCCTTTTTCCCTTGGTCTGCATACTCAATGATATATCCTTTTATCTGAGTCTCTTTTTCTAAACTCTAGGGAGACCTCCACTTCCTATCTCTCTAATGTAGAAGAAAAAGTATAATGGCCTAGGTCTTAACTGTCTTAAGTTATACATGAAGGCATTCCATGCATGAAGGTATCCTCCTCATAACCAAGAGTATTACAGAAGGCTACCAATAACCATTAGAAAATTGGTCAAGTCTATACCCTGTGCCCTGTATAACTATGATGAGGACAACAATATGCATTGTATCAATTATTGTGAATGTACTACTAATGTGTTTTAAAACTATTACATTGTAATTTCTTATTAAAACTAATTTAAAAATAAAAAAGAACGCACTATGCAATACAACAAATAAAATAAAATAAAATGAAAAAAGAAAAAAGTTTCATACTAGCAATACCTTTAGAATCTACTTCTTAACATAAATGGCATTTAGTCTATTGTAGTGTTCTACTTAACTTTTTAGGATAGGTGATACATGGTAAAAAGAAAAATTTTCAAAAGTATCCATAAAAGGTACACAGTGAAAAGTTCTCTCCCACTTGATTTCCATTCCTTCTTCTACTGTTACCAGGCTCTTGTGTTTCCACCCAGCAATAACCTCAACATTTTCTTTTTTGTGATAACAGTAATACACTATACACATTGTTTTGTTTCTTGTTTATAGAATTACATTCTTTTTAATATCCCACTCAAGTAGTCTCACTGACATTAAATAGATTGCTTCCACTCTTTTGCCATCACAAACAATCTGGCATTAAGTAGAATTACTTAACTACCATTTCATACCTGTGAGAACATTTCTTTGGATGTATGTAGAATTACTTTTGTACTCTAATAAACACTGCCTAAAATGTCACTGTAGCAGTGATCTGATTTATATTTCTACCGGGCATTTGTGAGGGTGCCTGCCTGTTCCCACACACTCACCACAGAACAAGTTCATGGGTTACCTGTGCCAGTGTGACAAATTATCTCAATACTTAATGGCTTGGAATATGTGTCAACTCAGTTTCCATGAGTGAGAATTTCAAAGGAGCTTAGCTGAGTGATTCTGCCTCCCTGGGTCCCAAAGTTGGCCAATGCTTCAGTCATCTGAAAACTTAAATCAGGAGGAGGCCTACCTTCAAAATGTCTTCCTCATGTGACTATTGATGAGGAAGCATCAGTTTCTTCCATGTTGACTTCTCCACAGGTGTCTGCAGGGACAACGGACATGGCAGTTGGCCTTTCGCAGAAGTGATCCTAGAAAGAACAAAGCTTGAGGTGACCTAGTCTTAGAAGTCACAGACCATCACCACTGCTGTGCTTTACTCATGAGAAGCAAGTCACTAAGTCCAACTCTTACTCAGGGAGAAAAAGGAAACCCTACTCTTAAAAGGAATATCAGAGAATTTGTAGATATATTTTTAAATGATCACAATGATGTTAGCAACTTTTTTCTATCTTTGAGAGAAATAGTACCTATTTATTGTGATTTTTATTGTAAAATTCTCTTATTATGAGTGAGAGGAGACCAAGTATTTCTAACAGCTTTGTTGAGACATAATTGATACACAAAGAACTGCATGTATTTAATGTGTACAGCTTGAGAAGCAAGAACATGAGCCAACTGCCATTTTAATACTGCTACAATCAAGATAAAGGTCAAGTCCAATACTTCTCAAGATAGGCAGAACAAAGCTTTAGGTAGACTAAGAAAAAAAAAAAAGAGAAAAGAATGTAATAACATCATAAATGAAAGAGGAAACATTACGCCCATCCTACAGAAGTGAAAAGAACAATAATGCTATAAAAACTATACCCCAACAAATTGGGTAACTTAGAAGAAATGGATAAATTTCTAGATAGTATATACAATCTACCAAGACTTAATCATGAATAAATGCTAAATCTGGACAGCTTAATAATCAGTAAAGAGATTGAATCAGCAATCAAAAACTAACCAAACAAAAACCCAAAACCAATTGGTTTTACTCAGGAATTCCAGGGATTTATTTTTGTGTGTGTGTTTGGGCGGGGAGACGCTAAAGAGCCACTGTTCCCTTTCTATGAACTTTCTGTCCATGATTTCTGTTGAATTTTCTATTAGGGTTTTGGTGTTTGTCTATGTGTATGCCTTGTGTGTGTGTTTGTGTATGTGTCTATGTCTCTGTGTGTGTGTCTCTATTGGCATCTTTGTGGTTTCATTTTAATGAAAATACAAAAGGAAAAATAAATAGAAACAATACAGAATTACACTAAACAAAATGATAGTTCAATGGTAATTGTCATATTGCATATTTTCCGTCTTAGTTACTTTTTACTTGTTGCTGGGACAAACACCCGACACTCAAAATGAAGGAAGGAAAGGTTTATTTAGCTCACAGTTCGTAGAGGTTTCAGTCCATATTCAGCTGGCCCAAGGCTGAGTGGAGCAGGGTTGAGAGCATCCAGTTCATGGCAGCAGAACAGCAACAAAATGCCAGCAGAGGCAGCCAGTCAATCAGGGCAGCAGAGCAGCAGCACCAGCTCGAGCTCCAGTCTGTCTCTCAGTCTCTCCTTATATTACATTCAGGCTCTCCACCTTAGCTCCCACCCTAGGCTACACCCATAATCCCAGAAGTACTTCCACCCATAATCCCATCAGTACTAAAACCCATAATCCCAGAGATCATGGATCAAGTCTCAAACTCTAGAAGTCCCCGCCCAATGACTCCATGAGGCTTTGGGGGGACAACTAGACATAAACCATAACAATATCCCTTTTTACAAAAACATTTTAGTCCATCTGGAAGAGTTGCCAAAGTCCCAATAGTTTCAGCATTGCTGAAAAGTCCAAATCCTAAATTTCCTCCACGATCCCAGGCAAACTCTCAACTGTAAGCCCCTGTACAATAGAAGAGTTAAACACATCCAACATTCAAAGGCATAAGATAAACATTATAATTCCCAAAGTTGCAAACTACAGGGTAATACAAAACACTGGGACCAACACATGTCCAAATCCATCAGGGTAAGCATTAAATCCCATAGTTTCAACTGGAGCATCCGAAGCAGTCTGCACTGAGTTGTGAGCATCATGCAACTCCGCTCTTACGGCACTCTTAGTGGTAATTCCCATGGCTTCTCTCTTAGGTCGGCCTTGCTCCCTCTTAGCACGATCCATGTTCCTGGCTTTTCCAAACTTCTGAGGTTTCCACTGAACAGGTTTCTCACACCCGATATACACAATGCCCTCTCAGGGGCACACTGCCTGGCCTCCCAGACCTTCTTCTGAAATCAAGGTGGAAGCCTTCTTAACCTCAGAATTCCCACATTCTGCATACATCTATGTGGATAATGCCAAGGGTTGCTGCCAGCTGGAGCAGTAGCTGGGCTTCCTTCTCTCTTGTCTGAAGGGCTCAAGGGCCTAGATCGCTGAGCACTCTGACCCTGATTCCGAAAAACATATTCTCTATGCGGGTGCCATTTTGGAACCTGATTTTGCCGCTGCTGCCATTCTGGTACTTGGATCTCTGCGGCTTTCTTCTCAAGGCAAAGCCTCTCTCGCTTGCAATTCCAAGGCTGCAAAGGTTGGAGAGCTGCCACCTCTTCTGATGCCCTCAGGCCATCCTTTTGATTCTCTGGTTCGTTCCCAGCAGTGTAGATCCTTTTAGCCCCATCTTTGCAGTCCACAGCTTTCCTGGTGTTTCCTTTCTGGCCAACCTCACATTTTAAATCATCCTTCTTGGCTCTTTGCTCTTGATTTCCAACATAAATCTGGCTAAAAGCAACCAATAACAACCACATCACCGCCCCAATAGTTTGTTGCTTTGAAATATCTCTTGTAAGATTAATCAGTCCACCATGCTTAATATCAGTCTTAGGCAAAGTCTCTGGGCACAAGCAAAATTCCGAAAGACTTTCAGCCAATCCATAGCACAAATCATCTGGAGTCCAACAACCAATGCTGTCCTTTTTCCCAATAGAAACCTCCTCAGCCTGGTCTTTATTGCCAGGCTTCCTATCACCATTTTGGTCTGAGCTCTGACCAGAATCTCCCAAACTGAACAGCCAAAGCCATTCTAGTGCTTTGTTTTTAGCTGACATCTCTGAACCTTTCCTATTGATGCAGGAAGAAAAAACTAATCTGGGGTGGATGACCTCTAATAGAGAACCTCTAAATGATATAGGGAAAACTAATCCCCAACCTGAAAAGTACCTGGGATGAGTTTGTGTTCTCTAAAACTGAAGAATGAATTTTAGGAATAAACAGAGGTAATGAGCAGAACATATTTATTGAGGGAAAGAAAGCTCCTGTCCGAGAGAGGGACACGAGGGGGGTCCCGAGTGGGTGTCCCCAAGAAGCTGTCTCTTTCAGGGACTTTTATAGAGAAGACATGGGAACTCTCTTAAGTGGGTATGAGGTGGGACAAAGCTGTGGTCAACCAATGAGACTGCAAGCACCATTACTCAGGTAAAATTGATTAACATCAGGATCCAATGGGAAGATAAGTCATGTAGCAAGCGGACAAGAACACCACCTATTGAGCTTAGGCTCATGACTCTTTCAGGATCTCTTAAGGTAATCAATACTTATTTAGCATATCAATCCCTGATGCCCAACTTTGAGGAACTATGTAGTTGCTTTTAATTACTCCTGTCTTAAGATCTGGCTCGCGGTGGAGGAGTGTCTCTCTAGCCCTAGAGTCACAAGGTCTGGCCGGAGGCAGAGGAGTTTCTATATCTAGTTGTAGAGTCACCTCGTCTTCCATGCTGTCCTTGAGGGCTTGGCCCTGTCTGACTGCCTATAATATTTCTATCTAACTCAGCTGCCTATAACACTATCTGTTCCTGAAAGCCATTCCCAAAAGCTTATAATCCACATTGTCAGGTATAGTCACAGCAATGACCCCACTTCTCTGGTACCAAATTCTGTCTTAGTTACTTTTCACTCATTGCTGGGACAAATACCCAACACTCAAAATGAAGGAAGGAGAAGTTTATTAGCTCACAATTACTGGAGGTTTCAGTCCATATTCGGCTGGCCCAAGGCTGAGTGGAGCAGGACAGACAGCCTCCAGTTCACGGTGGCAGAACAGCAACAAAATGGTGACAGAGGCAGCACCAAACACGGCAGCAGAGCAACAGCTCTAGTCTGTCTCTCTGTTCTCTTTATATTCCTATCAGGCTCTCTGCCTTAGGATATCTGCCCTAGACCACACCCAAAGTCCCAGCCCTACTCAGACTGATAATCCCATCAGTACTAAAACACATAATCGGGGCTGGGGAGATAGCTCCGAGGCACAAGTGCCTGCTGGGCAAGTGCAAGGTCGTGAGTTTGAACCCTGGTCCCACAAAAAAAAAAATAAATAAATAAATAAATAAAACACATAATCCCAGTGAGTCATGAGTCAAGTCTCAATCTATAGAAGTCCCCACCCAATGACTACATGAGGTTTGGGGGGACAATCAGACATAAACCATAACATTTTCTATGCCAAGTTTTTTATGAAACTGAACTTTGATGTTTCTAATACTTTGAGCATCTTAATGAGACTTAGAGTTTTCTGACACTATTTTTTTAAATTCCCCATGTCTTCTTCTGGATTTTTATGATTTATTTCTTTTCCATGCAAATCTCTGATCCATACAAGAAATATTTTAGTACAAGAGAAGAAGTAAGGAATCAAACTATGAGATTTTTTTCCCTACTTAGGAGGTTAACCACCTTCTTTGACCAAAATCAGTTACTCAAGAATTACTTTTTTCTCTTTATATCAGTAGTGTTCAGTCAGGAAATTGGAAAGCACAATAGGTAGTTAAAACAAAGAATAGTATGGCAAATAATTAGTGACAAAGACATGGAAAAAATTCAAGAAGCAAAGGAGGGGCCAGAAAGATAGCTCTGCAGCCTAAGCACTTGCCTGGCAAGCACAAGGACCTGGGTTTGATCCCCAGTAGCTCACACTAAGCCAATCCTGTACCAAACCAGCCACTGAAACTAAGTATGGTGGAGCACACCTGTAATCCCAGCACTGGGGAGGCTGAGTCAGGAAGATCATTATGAGTCACAGCTGTGTAGCCAGACTCTATGTCAAATAATTTTTTTTTTTCTTTTGCCTTTTTGCAACAGGGTCTCATTATGCAGTTCAGGCTGGCCTTGGGCTCATTTTTGTAGCCCAGGCTGGTCTCGAACTTGAACTTGCACTGATCCTCCTGCCTCAGCCTCCCAAGTGCTGGGATTACAGGCGTAAGCCACCACGCCCAGCTCTATGTCAAATAAATAAATAAAAGATTTTTAAAAAACAAAACAAGAGGCAGAAGAGAAGGATACTAGCGATCCTACAGTGAGTGTCCTAGGGATAGTGCTGCCAGTTTGCATTCGTTGCTGTGCCTCTGAGAGAGGAGGCATTGATTTCCTGGGAACTTCACTGTAAACCGTGAGAGGGAACCCAAGGAGCTGCACTTGTTAATGATGCTGCTGAGAACGCTTCCATATTCACTAATCCTGGCCACGCCCTAGTTGTGTGCCACTGACACCATTTCTACTGCCAGAAGAAGCACCAGGAACAGAAAGATGGCTCATTTTTAACTGTTACATCCAGCCCCAACCAAAGAGCTCCTCTCAGGTGCAGAGCCTAGCTTACGTTACGACAGCTGATAACAAACTCTGGACAAACAGTTTGCTGGCTTCCAGCCTGCACCTTTGTAACACACAAGAGCATGGAGCCCTGTCAAGGGCAAGCCCTTTGTTCAGATCCCCAATACTGCTTCAAGTAATAACCCTGGTGATTAAGAATAAATAAAAAGGCAAAGTCTAATGTACAGAATTGAATTGAACATAATCTGTTAAGGGATGACTGGCAAGGAGCAAGATGGAAGCCCCTGAGGCCTTCTTCTGGGGCTTATGTTAGTGAACTTTTAAAAAATCCAGTGGCAAGTCTGAGGAGATAGCTGGATGGCATAAGTGCCTGCTTGGCAAGCGCAAGGACCCAGATTCGATCCCCTGTCCCACATGCCATATCAGAAATCCAGGTGTGCTAAATTGGCCACCAAAACTGGGAGTAGTGGTGCACGCCTATAATCTCAGCCCTGGGGAGGTGAAGACAGAAGAATCACTATCAGTTCAAGCTGCATAGTGAGACCCTGTATCAAAAAATTAAAAAGCTTTTTTGAAAAAAATTCCAGTGGCAGATATATAGGTAATGGTCACACTGTAAGTATATAGGAAGCTGTCTTCTTGGATTTTTCTCTACTTTCTGCATGTGAAAAGGTTACTTTTTCAGTGGAAAGGTTACTTAAAAAAAGAACATGGAGCATTGGGGATGGGGCTAAATGCCAACAAATAATCAGCCCACCCACTGCTTTAAAAAGCCATGTTTATCAGACAGTAGATTCTTGTATTCTTAAGGGCCTATTACTAGAGTACTTAGCTTTGCCTATTAGTTGACTTATTTAAGCCTAGTGTTGCATTGCTTAGAATATTATTTTATCCTACCTAGTACAGACAATCCCTTTACTACTTTTCATTTTCATATGTTTTATCATCTTCTTGGTTTCTTTTTCCATATAATTGTAGAATTATCCTATCTAGTTCCAAAAACATCCATTTTGCATTTTATTGAAAGCATAACTTCAGTTCACCTTGCTGAGGACTAAAATCTTTGTGATGAACTGGGTGTGGCAGCCCATGCCCATAATCCCAGCATACAGGAGGAAGCTAAGATAAGAGGATCACTATTTCACTGAGTTCAAAGCCAGCCCAACCTACACAGTGAGACCCTATCTTATAAAACAAACAAACAAATAACTCTGCTGATATAATTTCCTGCCTAATAATGTAGTGTATACTTATATAGTTCATTTGTAGGAGTCTCTTGTGATATTACTAATATTTATAATGTCCTTCCCATAGTGCTGGCCTGTGTCTGCCTATGTCTGTTTGTTCATAAGTATTTCACATATTTTGTATTTGTTCTTGAGGTCTCTTCCTATTTGGTTAATTCACATATTTGACAGTTCTTGATTTCCACATATGACTTTTGCTTACTTGCCCTACTAAATTTACTGCCTGTAATAATATTTCAATTATTCTCCTAGATTTTTGAGAATAGTCAGATTTTCTGATAATAATTATAATTTTATGCCCTTTAGTCTAACTTTTAAACTACTCATTTCTTTCTCTTCTCTAATTGTGCCAAAAAAACAGTGACACTATGATAAATTATACACTAGTGTCTTTTTTTGAGCTCCTGATTTTAATAAGATTTCTTCCATTATTTTCCTGTGAGGCAAAATGCTGTGTTTTGCAAATAAAGTAATATCTATCAATTCCCATTTTATGAAAACTTTTTTTTGAATCAAGAATAGGTGTGGAATTATCTTTGAAAAATCATGGAAATAATTATGTGATTTTCCTCTTTGAATATACTAGTAGTTATGCAAATATTGAAACACCCTTGCATTCATGGAATACATTCCTTTTATCATGCAATATTAATCTTGTAATATGCTGTCTGTTTGCACATACTTTATTTAGGGTTATTGCAATGATTATCATGAGCAAGCCCAGCCAGCATTCTTGTGTAGAGAGTGGGGATATTTGCATGCTTTGTCCTCTTTCATTTTGTGTTGTTTTACTGCCCTTACTGTCAGATAGTGACCTTGCTAGGAGTTGCCCCAGGCTGCCTCACCCTGGCCTCCTCAGTGAAGATTATAATGCAAATGACCTTTTAAACTTAAGTACTGGATTCGAAGTTTATTCCTGATCATTTCTTCTCCTGGTTTTATTTTATTGAAGCAGCCTAGTGAAATCCTTGGGAGTTCTGCTCTCAATAGATTTTATTTCATGTTTTCAAGGCACAGTAGGCAGTTGGAGCCCAAGCCAGTAATACATTAGTCTGTGGCTTCTCCCATACCTTGTGAGGAAACAAGAAGTGCCTCCTAGAGGAATGGGAAGGATCCCTTACAGGAGCATGAGGCATGATTTCTCATGCCATAACCACTTCTCAAATGACCTCATCTTTTAGTATCACTAAAAGATGTCCCAGTTACTTTTCTTTCATTGCTGGGACAAAATACCAGACATCCAACAATAAGGAAGGAAAGATTCATTTAGCTCATAGTTTGTGAAAGTTTTAGTCCATAACCAGCTAGTTCCATGGCAAAGTGGCACATGGCAGAGGACAGCAGTTCATGGTGGCAGAAAATAGTGAAATAGCCAGAGGCAAAAGGGAGGAGTGACAGTAACTGCCTCTCTCCTTTCCTTATATTGTAGTCAGGCTATCAGCCCCAGGGCAGATGTAGCATGCACACCCATAATCTTAGCATTGAATCGGAAATTAGTCATAACCTGTAGAAGTCAGCCCAATGACTACATGACACACACACACCATGACAACTAATTTGGAGGGACATACACATGCAAACTGTAGCAGGAGTATCAGGTTCAAACCCATTCAGCCTTTGTTATTGGTTAACTTCCTGATGATTGCTATTCTTTCTGGAAAGAGATGGAATCTTTTAATTTGCATCTTTCAAGTGACCAGTGATGTTGAAAATGTTTTATATACTCATTTGCTGTTTTTATTTTGCCATCTGAAAAGTGTCTATTCATTTCAGATGTCTACTTTTGGATTAGGTTTTTAAATTTGGGGGATCTAATTATTTTGAATTCTTTTTTTTTTTTTTTTTTTTTTTTTTTTTTTTTTTTTTTTTTTTTTTGGGGTTTTTTTTTTTTTTTTTTTTTTTTTTTTTTTTTTTTTTTTTTTTTCTTTTTGAGGGCAGGGCTGGCACAGCATGTGGTGCCGGGGATCGAACCGCGGTCCCTGCAGCCGCCTAAGCTTTCCTAAGCAGGCACCTTAGACCACTGAGCCATCCTGCCAGGCCCCAATTTTGAATTCTTAATATAGTCTAAATATTGATTTTGTCTGATAAACAGCTGACAAAATGTTTGCCCACTCTGTGAGTTGCTTCTTCATTCTGCTGATAATTTCTTTTGCTATGTGAAAGCATTTTAATGAGTTGAGATTCCAGTTGTTTATTTTTTGTAATATTTCCTGTGCAATCAGGTTTTCTTCATAAAATCTTTACCTACAAAGTCTTTGTCTTCCCAAGCTCTCTTTTGTCTATGCTTCAGTAGATTTAGTGTTTCTGTCTTAATATTTAGATCTTTGATCCATTTTGGGTTTAGTTTAGTGCACGGTGGTAGACCCTGGTCTAATTTTAGTCTTCAACATGTAGAAGAAAGCCATTTTCTAAGCACTACTCATAAAAGAGGCTATTTTTCTTCTAGAGCACTGTTTGGCCCCTTCATCAAAGATAAAATGGCTGAATGTTTTTGGAGTTGTTTCCTCATCTTCTAACATGTTCCACTGAGCCTCGGGTCTGTCTTTTTGTTGCTCATTGTGGTTTTGGGGGTGTTTTTGTTTTATTTTGTTTTGCCAGCATCAAGCTATTTTTATCACAGTAGCTCTTATAATATAACTTCAGGTCAGGGATTATAATGCCTTGCCTTGAATACTCATCTTTTTCAGATGTCTTCTAATTCCAAACGAATTTTTCAAGTTCTGTAAGGCATATTGGTGGTATTTTGACTGGAGTTGCATTAAATCTGGGAGAATGACTATTTTCACTATTTTGGTTCTTGTACTCAGGAGTAAGGGATATCTTTCCACTTTCTGATATCCTTTTTGATGTCCTTTTTCAGAGTACTGTAGTTATCAATGAAAAGATCTTTTACTTCCTTTGTTAGATTTATTTCTTAGTATTTCATTTTTTCAGTGCCACTACACAAAGTGTGATTTTCCTACTTTCTCTCTCAGTGAGTTTGTTATTTGTGCATATGAATGTTATTGATTTTTAAGTGTCCAGCTATGTGACTGAATTTGGCTATTAAACCTACAAGTCTTGCAATAGAATTTTTAGGGTCTTCTATGTAGAGTAATATGTCATCTGCAAATAGGGATAGCTTGACTTCTTTCTTTCCTATCTTTATTCCTTTTACTTTTTCTCTTCTTTAATTACTTTGGCTAATGTTTCCAGGACTATGTTGAATAGGAGAGGTAATAGTGGACATCTTTATCTTATATATAATTGCAGCTTTTGACTACTAAGTATGATATTTACTGTTGGTTTGTCATAGGTGGCTTTTATCAGGCTGAGGTAAACACCTTCTATTCTAATTTTCTATAGGGTTTTTATTATGGATAAGAGCTGAACTTTTTTTTTTTTTCTTTCTTTCTTGTTTCAAAACCTTTTGTTTGTTTATTCACTCATTTTCATGGCCAGCTCAGCCCATCCCAAGGGCAGGGCTGGCACAGCATGTGGTGCCAGGGATGGAACCGCGGTCCCTGAAGCCACCCAAGCTTTCCCAAGCAGGCGCTTTAGGCCACTGAGCCATCCCGCCAGGCCCCAAGAGCCGAACTTTGTCAAGTGACTTTCTGCATCTGATGATCATGGGGCTTTTATCTTTGGCTCTATTGATATGGTATATCACATTTATTGATTTCTCATAATTTTTTAAAGATGTATTTAGTGCAAGATCTATAGGGTCTCACTACACAGACTGGACTTATAGTGACCCTCCTGTTTGCAGCCTCCCAAGCACTGAGATTACATGTACACACCACCAGGCCTTCTTCTCAGTGACCATTGCAGCACAGGGCCAGCACGGCATGCTGGTTTCACATGTTCAAACATCCCGGCATCCCTGAAATGAATCCTACTTTGTCATACTATGTAATCTTCTTGATGTTTTGCTGCATTTTGTTTTCCAGAATCTTACTGAAGATGTTTGCATCTATGTTCATTGGAGAGATTGGCCTTGTAGTTCTCTTTCTTCAATGGGTGCTTCTCTGGTTTGGTTATCAGAGCAGTACTTGTTTCCAGGAAGTCTTTGGGAGTATTGCTTCCATTTCAATTTTATTAAAGAATCTGAGGATTAATGGCATTAGATCTTCTCTAAAGTAGGATTCTGCAGTAGATAAGCATCAATAACAAATGCTGGAGAAGCTGTGCAAGTAAAAGGAACCTTTCTCCACCATTGCTGGGAGTGTAGACTGGTGCAAACACTGTGGAAGGTAGTGTGAATGTCCCTCCAAAAACTAAAACTAGAGGTTCCATTTGACTCAGCTATGAACACCTATGTTGAAGCTATTATCCACCTGGGTTTATGATTCCTACTTTGAGTGATAAGGGAAGACTATACACTTCCAAAGGATGTTTTGATGACAGAGATACAAGAGCACATAATGGTGGCTAACCTATGGCACATGTGTAGCAGCTGGCTCTGTACCCCTGAAGGCTTTAAGAAGTTCACCATCACCGAACTAGAAGTTACCTTTAGCAGTTTCAACAGGATACAATAAAGGTACCTTTTCATTTTTTATAAAAGTGACACTTCACCTACAATGCTCAATGTGAGCTGTTTAAGAACATCACACACACAAACCACTGTAATCACAGAGACAGTAATGTCACTGCACGAGGAATGCGTTCTGTGTAAGACATTGTTATTTAAGCATCGCAAAGTGCACCTACACAAACTAAGATGGCTACAACATCACTAATTGATATTACCCTTTGGGATCACTATTGGTAATTTTTTGAAATTACAAGTTTTGCATACATGCTTAGAACTGTTGTATCTTCTTTATTTTTTATATTTTCTGAGGGAAGGTTCTACAAGGTGTTCAGGGTCTCACTACTAGATCTGACTCATAGTGATCCACCTGTTTACAGCATTTCAAGAGCTGAGATAACAGGCATGCGCCACCACACCCAGCCTCATCATGCCCTGGGGTGAGGCCAGTATGGCAAACCTGGGAATCGAACCCCCAGCCCCTGTTCCTGCTTGCAGGTGCTTTAATATGCTGAGCTATTTGGCCGGCCCTTGTTGTATCTTCTTCAGGAATGAGTACCTTTGTATTTACCACTAGTAATATTCCTTATTCTGAATGCTTGCAATATTAATATAGCCATTCCAACTTGCCTCCTAGCTTTGTCACTTTTTTGTTGTTGTTTGTTTTCAGGCTGGCTTCAAACTCACTGCATAGCCCAGTTTCCCTCAAAGCTATGATCCTTATGCCTCAGCCTTCTGAGTGCTGAGATTTCAGGTTTGCACTACTATGACCAGCTTTCAGCTCTCTTTATATATCTTTTTTCCTATCATTTTTATCTATGTCTTTACATTTAGTTAGGATTCTGCATGCGTTTAGGTAATTTATATATATGTATATAACATATATATTTTTTCTGCATTTGGTACAGGGTCTACAGGGTCTCACTATGTAGATCAGACTCGCAGTGATTCTCTTGTTTTCAGCCTCCCAAGTGCTGGGATTACAGGCACATGCCACCTCGCCCAGCCTCCATCACTGTCTCACTGTGGCCCAGAGGGCAAGGCCGGCACAGCACACTGGGGATTGAAACTCCGACTCCTGCATCTGCCTCAGCAGGCACTTTAGTCAGCTGAGCTATCAGGCCGGCCCTTAGGTAATTTATATTTTCATCATTTATGTAGTTGGATTTAGACCTGTTATGTTATATCTTTCCTGTCTACCCCATCTGTTGTTTTCCTCCCTTCTTCCATTTTGCCTTCTTTTGGATTATTTGAATGTTTTTATTTTTTGCTTTATCTGTTAGCATTGTGGAAATGTCTCTGAATTATTATTTTTTGGAGTGGTTACTCTGAGGACTATAATGCAGCTACTTCACTGTCACACTCTATGTCTTGGTTGCTTTTCTCTCCCTGCTGAGACAAAATACCTGATGCTCAAAATTAAAGAAGGAAAAGGTTTCCATAGCTCCCAGTTTGTGGGGGTTTCAGTCCACACTCAGCTGGCTCCAGGTTGGGTGGCATGGCTGAGGGGCAACTGCTCAAGACAGAAGATAACAACCAAAGCAACAAGAACAAAAGAGGACAAGCTTGTTTTCTCCCCTGTATTGTATGCAGGATACCACTGGCACTACCACCAGCACCAGTACCAGTACCAGCACCACCACCAACAGCACCAACAGCACCAGCAGCACCAGCAGCAGCAGCAGCACCACCATCACCACTAGCACCACAACCACCAGCACCACCACCCATCACCAGCACCAGCACCAGCACCACCACCACCAGCATCACCACCACCAGCCATCACCAGCACCAGCACCAGCACCAGCACCAGCACCAGCACCAGCACCAGCACTACCCCACCCCTAGGCAGATGTGGTGCTCACACCATCTCCATGTCCTCCTCTTGCACAGGATGAAGAAGTTGACAAAGTAAAGACCCTGGCTCTCTGCTGAGTCACTTGAACATCTATACTTCTCAAATGGACACAGTGTATCAACTACAACCCTCTATTTTGAGTATTTTACCATTTAACTAAAATGTAGATGTTTTATAGCTATACTGATCCTTCTCTTCCACATGACCTTAATGTTACATTTGTTTATGTACTATATCCGTACTATATATTAGATCCCCATACCTTGATCATCTCAACAGGTAGTGTTATGTTTTCTGCCTTCTATAATCATACACATTTGTTTTTTTTTTTTTTTTTTTTTTTGTGGGACCAGGGTTCGAACTCACGACCTTGCACTTGCCCAGCAGGCACTTGTGCCTCGGAGCTATCTCCCCAGCCCCATCATACACATTTGTAATGAACCCGAAATAATATTTTCTTCAGTTATTCACAGAAATACAGATATTAACATAATAGAGAAACTATGGGATAATTTCTTTAAATGTAATTTCCTTCTTTTTATGTAATTTGCTTCTTTTTGTCATCTTCAATTTTCTATTAAGCCAAGTCCAGTGAATTTTAATTTCCGATATTATATATTTTTAGTTTTGAAATTTCCACTTGGCTTTGTAATTTCTTTTTCTTCTTTTTTTTTTTTTTTTTTTTTTTTTTTTTTTTTTTTTTTTTTTTTTTTTTTTTTTTGTCTTTTTGAGACAGGGTCTCGCTATGCAGTTGAGGCTGGCCTTGAGCTCACTTTTGTAGCCCGGGCTGGTCTCGAACTCGCACTGATCCTCCTGCCTCAGCCTCCAGAGTGCTGGGATTACAGGCATGCGCCACCATGCCCGGCTCTGGCTTTGTGATTTCTACTTCTTAAAGATGCCTATTTTTCCCCCATTATGTGTTGACTTCCTGTCCTTCAAACATACTTAAAAATCTTTGATCACTCAAGTTTCTGAGTTATACGGGTTGACATTATTGATTGTTTCTTCTTTTCCTCTTTGACAGTTGGTGACATTCCTTGGGTCTTTGTACATCGATTAATTCGAAATTGTCAATACGATGTTATGCTGTGTAGACTTTAGGTCCACAGCAAAGGGTTTTTAGGTAAAATCCTTTGTAGAATGCTGGTTTTACCTCTGCTGCTGCTGTTTTAGCATGCAATCAATCTGGCTTGATGTAAACTGTGAATAACATCTCAAATTTCTGTGGGTGGTCACTTTAATCTTTGTTAAAATTTCAGAGTCTTTATTTGGCTACTCTTAGTCTGCTCCTCACATGCACAAAGGGCTAATCTGAGTCTTGGGCAGTGACTTAACTCTTAATTGTACACAAAAAGCCTTTTCTCAGCTAGCTTGGATCTGCTCCATAAAATGCAGCTCTGAAGGTTGGCCAGATAGTTCAGTGGATTAAAACACCTGCTTAGGAAAATACAGGGACCTGGATTTGATCCCCAGTGTACCATGCTGACCTCACTCCCAGGGGCCCCTGAGAGGGTGATTAAGACTGAGTTTGGTAGCATACACCTGTAATCCCAGTGCTTGGGAGGCTGAAAACAGGAGGATCACTATAATCTGTGTATGAGACCCTATAGACTCTGTAATAAATACATAAAATAAAATTTACCAAAATAAAAATAAACTAATGTAGCTCTTGGGCTAGCCCAGTACTTCTGCAGGCTCACAAACAGAATCAGTTTCATAATCAGTTTTCGCTTCTCTCTTTCACCTTCTCCAGCACTCTGAGTTTCCTCTGCCCACTTCTTCTAGACAGAAAAATGACATTTCTCTGAGTTGTGGGAGCACACTGAATCATGGCCTCACGGCTTCATGGTAGAAGCTGACCTTCAAGATAAGGTCATACAGAATAGAAAGCAAAATTGAGAATCTCACTCCTGTGTGTATCATTCGTATACGTTTTGACTTTTCCACAGCCTTCCACCTACATGGCCCTCACGTAGTTGCTTTTTCATTTGTTTAGGATTTTTTTTTTCTCTGAGTCAACCACAAGATGAGAAAAAAGCTATGATAGACTTAATCCATCTTGGTCAGGACGAGAACTATTACCTGAATAAATTTCTTATTTTGATTTTGATTTTTGATTTTTGATTTATTTTTATTTTTATTTTTTTTGTGTGTGGGACCAGGGTTCGAACTCACGACCTTGCACTTGCCCAGCAGGCACTTGTGCCTCGGAGCTATCTCCCCAGCCCCTTATTTTGATTTTTAAAAGCACACTTTTTTTTGTTTTGAGATAATTACAGAACCACATGCAATTGCAAGAATAATCCATACAGATCCTGTGACCTTTAACTTCATTTTCTTGAATGCTAACATCTTCTATAACTGTACAGTACATACATGTGATGTAGTTCAGTCGCACAGCAGAGTACTGGCAGTGACACAGACGAGGCTTGAAGGATTCCTATCCCCATGAGAATTCCCTGCGTTGCATTTGCGTTTCACATTTATTTTCAATGTATTTATATTAGGGCATGTTTGCAGTACATCGTGATTATAATTACTGTGAGGAGTCGTCACACACACATTGCACCTCTTAATTCTTTTTTATCTCCCATGAGTCTGGGCATGGTGGAGAACACCTGTAATCCCAGTTCTGGGGAGGCTGAAAACAGGAGGATCACTATGAATCTGAGCTGCTCCATGAGACCCTGTACCAAATATGTAAATGAAATAAAAGCTTACTCAGTGGCTGAACTTAATAACCTCTCTAGGGTATAAATAAATGCGCTACTGTTCTTCAGCAGTTCTCCTTTACTCAGCAGAGAGAGGAGCTCCACCTGACCCAGCTTTTTGTCTCTTGTCTCTGTGTTCCTCATTCATGCAAATGGGGCACAGCAGGAGCCCAGTAGAGTAGTATTGTGTGGTATATAAATACCACATGGCCACAGGCTCTTCTCTCCCACCTGCACTCTCTCCTAATGTGCTCGTCCCTTCTACAACTTCGTCAGTTTATTTATTTATTCATTCATTCATTCATTCATTCATTCATTCATTCATTTATTTATTTATTTATTTATTTATTTATTTATTGGGACCAGGGTTCGAACTCATGACCTTGCACTTGCCCAGCAGGCACTTGTGCCTCGGAGCTATCTCCCCAGCCCCTGTCAGTTTAAACAAATGATGTGAATAGACCCATACAGTACGTAACCTTTGGGACTGGGCTTTCTAACTCAGCAGCGTTCTCAGGAGAGTCGTCTAGGATGCTTTGTATCAACAATTCATTCCATTTTATTGCCGAATAGAATTCCATCCTATGGCTATGCCACAGTTTCTTTGGGCACTTATTCAATGAAGGATGTAGATGTCATTCATTTCCAGATGGAGGCTACTACAAATTAGTACTGCTAGTACCACTACTTGCCCCTGTATGAGTTTTTTGTTTTGTTTTGTTTTTTATGTATTTGGTACAGGGTCTCACTACACAGAATGAACTCACAGTGATCCTGCTGTTGCAGCCTACCCAGTGCTGGAATTACAGGTATGAGCCACCACACCCAGTCTTGGTGTCTGGTTCAGCGCACCCAGGGTGAGCTGGCATGGCATATGGTACTGGGAATTGAACCCGGGTCCTTGTGCTTGCCTAGGCAAGTGCTTAGTCTGCTGTGCTATGTCTGCAGCCCCCATGTACAAGTTTTTGTGTAAACACATTTTCACTTCTGTAGGACAAATGCTGAATATGTAATTAGTGGGCCATATAGTAGTTGCATATTTAGTTTTAAAAACTGCCAAACTATTTTTCAGAGTTGTTGTGCCACTTTTCATTCCAAACAACCATGAGAGTGAAACCCCCACTGAAAAAAGAAACTCTCCATGGAAATCTGATTATACTAATGATGTAGGTCTTCAAATCTGGTAGACTGATTCCTCCTATTCCTCCTACTTACTCATTTAGCAAAAGGTTTAGCTATTCTAGTTCCTTTTCTTTTCCATATAAAATTTAGAACAATTTTATATAGATTTATAATTTTTATGTTTATGTTGCTCTGCGATTTTGATGCAAATTATGAAAACCTGTCTATCAACTTGAGAAGCACACCTTATGCTGAGACTTGCCATCCATGAACATGTATGACTCATTTATTTTTTCATTGTCTTTGATTCCATTCCTCATTATTACACGGATTTCAGCATACTATTCCTGCATAAATTTTGTTACATGTACACTTAAACATTTTATTTTCATCTATTTGGTGGGAGTTGGGATTCTTTGTTTTGTTTCCTTTTGTTGTTCTGGTTTTGAGATGAGATTTTTATTTGTTTGTTTGTTTGTTTGTGGTACCGGGGATTGAACTCAGGACCTTGCACTTGCCAGCCAAGAGCTATTCTACTGAGACATCTCCCCGGCCCCTGAGATGAGAATTTTGAACCCTTAACCTTATAAATGTATTCTACTGCTGGGCTACACTCCTAAGTGTAGGATAAGAGATTTTTTCTAGATAAGAGTTTAGATTATTGAGATTTTTCTTCTTCTTCTACTTCTTCCTCTTCCTCCTCCTCCTCTTCCTCCTCCTCCTCTTCCTCTTCCTCTCCTTCTCCTCCTCCTCCTCCTTCTTCTTCTTGGAATTGAACTCAATATCTTCTACCTGGCAATCAAGTGCTTAAGATATTGAGCTATCTCCCCAGCCCAAGACAGTTTCCTTCTAACAGATCCATTTTAGGCTATAAATCTCCTTCTTACTACTGCGTTAGCTGCATACCACAAATTGATATATTTTTATTTTCATTTACTTCATTGTATTTCTTATTTTCATTCAAATTTCTCCCTTAACCCATGTGCTGTTTGGATTTGAAGCATTTGGAAATTTTTCCAATGAATTTATGTTACTGACTCCTACTTCAGTTCCACTGTGTAGGAAAGTACATTCTAGGGCTGGGATATAGCTCAGTGGCATAAGCACCTGTCTGGCAAGTGCAAGGCCTTAAGTTTGAACCCCAGTACTGAAAAAGCAAACAAAGCACTTTTAGGTTTTTTGAGGCCTGTGTTGTGATCCAGGATATTGTTCAATATTGCAGTTCTCTGTGTAGTTACAAAGATGTTTTGCTGTTGTTCAATGCTCTGTCTTATAAATATTTTGTTTTGTTTTGTTGTGTTTTTAGGGAAGGGTTTACAGAGACAGGGTGTTCAGGGTCTCACTACTAGATCAGACTTATAGTGATCTGCCTGTTTACAGCCTCCTAAGAGCTGGGATTACAGGTGTGTGCCACCACACCATCTTAATTGCTGTCTCAATACACCCCGGGGGTGACACCAGCATGGCAGGCCTAGGAATCGAAACCCCAGCCCTTGTGCCTGTTTGCAGGTGCTTTAATTCACTGAACTATTTGGCCAGTCCTGCCTTATAAATGTTGATTGGAACTGGATAGCCATTGCTGTCAATTTCTTCTATACCCTTCTTCATTCATCTTTTATCGAGTTATCTTATTCACTGCTTCAGGAGAGGTAATAGAGTTTTCAACCACAGTAGTAGATTTGTCACCTCCTCTCTGGTCTATCAGTTTTTTATCATACAGTTCTACTGCTTGGCCCCTGTATATTTAGGATAGCTGTGTCTTTTTCTGGATTGATGTTTTCGTCTGATATATGCCTTATCTTCTGTGGCTTTACGACTCTTAACAAATTTGAGTGGTTTTCAGACATCATTCAAATACATTTCCAGCTATGCTGGCTTTCTCCTCCCCTTCCAAACACTAGTGAGAGGGGTGCCAGAATTTGAGTTATATGTTTCCCATATGTTTCTGTAGCTCTGTTAATTTTCTCTGTCTATTTCTTTTCTTCACAATGTGTACTTCCACTCTTGTATCTTCCAGTTGATGGATTCCTTCCTCTACCCTCTTTGTTCTTCCATTTTAGTTATTGTTTTCAGTTCTAAAATGGAGGCTTCATTCTTCTTTAAGATTAATTTTTCTTTGCTAAGATGTCGTTTGGATTTGATTGGATATAGTTTATACTTTGCTCAGTTATCTGCATGTTTTACTGTGTTTTGCAGAGGGAGCCTTAATAAAACTGGTGATAATGTCTGTAAACTAGCAAAAGCCCATATGGAAATACTGGCACCAACACACTGAGAGTCTTTTCCATATCTACTCTGTTCATATCAAGAGTGAAATTACATTCACACATTTTCAAATGCTTAATGAATGCTCAATACATACCAGCTACTGAACAAAGTATTATCCTGAAAATGTTTCCATCTATTAGAAGAGACAGAGAAGTCAAAGACATTTTAATATATGAGTAACTACTCTGAAGAAATCCTATAAAAGAGGATTTTAGGGCTGGCCAGATAGCTCAGCAGACTAAAGTGCCTGCTTAGGCAGAGCAGCAGCTGGGTTTGATCTGGCATGCTGTGCTGTCCCCATTCCCAAGGTGCACTGTGATGGCAATTGAGACTGGCTATGGTGGTGCTTGTCCATAAACCCAGCACTTTGGGAGGCTGAAAACAGGAGAACCACCATGAGTCAGATCTATGTAGTGAGATCCAGTAGACCCTGTAGACCTTGCAGAACCTGTCCCAAACACATCTTTTAAAAAAGATTTTAGTCCAGCTAGAAAGCTGTGGAAGGCAAAGATGAAAAGCCACCCCAAACCAACTCTTTCTTAACTCAAATCTACAGGAATTTATGGGTACCACAGACAAATAAAACATCTGGTTTTGCAAGATTATAATGGGAGAGAAGTTAAGACAGCTTGGAAGGCTTGGGAAGAGCCCAGGAAGAGTCTCTACTGATGTTTGATACCTGAGCCCAACTTTTAAAAATTCATATTTAATAGGACTGGAGTAAATTTAGATAACATATCCATTTCCTATAGCTTCTATAACAAATTATCAAAAACTTAGCAGTTGAAAGCAATACAAAATCCAATGTTATTCTGTGAACCTGTGCTCTGATCTTTTTTACACACAGTTCCTTAAGATGCAGGCCTGGCCTTGCGACTCCTTTGAGTCCCTCCCACTAAGTCAGTTCACATTTCTGTACAGGCAGACTAAATAATGGCACTGGTGGTACTGGGCATGATAGTGCATGCCTGTAATTCCAGCACTTGGGAGGCAGAGGCAGGAGGATTGCTGGGCTGCAAAGTGAGTTTTGCATAGGGAAAATCTTGTCTCAAAAAAAAACATACGTATACATATATATAGGGTTTTTACCTTTTTAGGCCAGCAGATCAACCTAGTGTCACTAGCTATATCCAATGTGTCCAGCAGGTTAGGGGCCTTTCCAGAGACCTAAACCAAAATCTGTTTATCTTTTCCATCTTCTAAAGCAGAGGTTCTTAACCTGTGGGTCGGGACCCCAGCGGGGGTCGAACAACCAAAACACAGGGGTCGCCTAAAGCCATCGGAAATCATAACTGTAGCAAAATTACAGTTTTGAAGTAGCCACCAAAATTATTTTTTGGTTTGGGGTCACCACAACATGAGGAACTGTATTGAGGGGTCACGGTATTAGAAAGGTTGAGAACCACTGTTTAAAGGCTCCATCCACCTCCATCTTCAAAGTCAGGAACATTTTACCCCCCTCTGATTCTCTTTTTTGGTCTCCCCAGTCCACTTTTAAGGACTCCTGTGGTTATAGTTAGGGCCACCTTAATCATCTCCCATCTCAAGATTCTCAAATGAATTACTTAGAAACCAACTGACCCTGGACCTTAGGGTCCCAGACCTGCGCATTTTCTGTTGTTAGTTATGCAACACCACAGAGTGGGAAATTTTAAAGAAAAGAGGTCTCGCCGGGCGTGGTGGCACACGCCTGTAATCCCAGCACTCGGGAGGCTGAGGCAGGAGGATTGGTGCGAGTTCGAGACCAGCCTGGGCTACAAAAGTGACCTCAGGACCAGCCTCAACTGCATAGCGAGACCCTGTCTCAAAAAAAGACAAAAAAAAAAAAAAAAAAAAGAAAAGAGGTCTCTGTCAGCTCTTAGTTCTGAAGACCAAGGACAAAGATCTGCATCTGGTGGTGGCTCTTTTGCCAGCAGAGTCCAGCAGCTATTCTGGGCATCATGTGGTAAGAGACAGTCAGGGTTTGTGTGTTTGTGTGTGTGTGTGTGTGTGTGTGTGTGTGTGTGTGTTCTAATCTCCCTCCTTCTTCAAATCAAGTCACCAGCATTCAGTGATAACGGCTCTACTTTGATACATTTATCTAATACCAATATCCTCCCAGATGCAACCCCCTCCAAACACCTTCACATCTCATAAGAACGACTCAAGGGCCTGAACCCAACATGAATTTAGGAGGGGCCTGATCATACTCAAATGGGCCATTATTCTGCTCCTTACACATGAGTAGATTTTCTAAATGTCCTTGTGATTCTTTTGAACGAAAGGTTTAAGCAGCATTTGAAGGATAAAAGAGGTGATGATTTTTTGGTTTGATTTGTTTTATAAGACTGGATATATAATAGTAGAAATAAAAGAGGCAATAATTTCAATCTCTAGCTACATTTTTTAGTGAAATCTTAATAGTAAAATTGTGGTGGAGAAGAATAATGTTTGACACCTCTAGAGTCTGCCCAGAGCTAACTCCTTTCTCTCTTCTTCCCTTACTCAAAACATGACATATTGTAGAAGCTTCCAAACCCACAGTTATAATTAAAAAGACGAGCAAAAGCTATGCTGTCACATGCTCAAGGTGAGCCTGAAGATATCCAAACCTAGATTTATAGAAAATGAGCTTTTCAGAGGCTGAAACTGAAGAGGCTAATCTGAAATGAAACTCAATTTTCTCCAGCACAGCAGCCCGAGGTGACTTGAAGCTGGTCTTTTGTCAGCACTGGGGCCTCAGAAATCAAGGAGTGCAGAGATGATCAAACGCCAGGACTGCCATATTGCGTGAAGAAGGAGAGCATGTGTTTTGGTTGGAAGGGGAAAGAGTGTTCAATTAATCCTGAAATGTTTGCAAAAACAAATGATGAGCAAAAAGAAAACTTAACTTGAAAAGGGTTGAGTCTTTGGAGGAGAACCACCACCGCCAATCTGGAAGCTACAAACTAAAGGCATCAGCCTGCCCGGCCAGAGCACAGATGATGCGGAGTGAGGAGCAGTTCACAGAGTGTTTTCATTAAAACCAAAGCAGCGTGGCAGATGGGCAGGCCTCTGTGGCCTGTACCACAGCATGAGGAAGCAGGCTACTCTCCTCCAGCCTGACTGGGGCCCAGGTAGCCGCTTTTCCTCAGAAGAGGTTAGAGTGGAAAGCACATATTCAGACTGAGCAAGGGTCTGTTTGTGCCCCAGTCTCCTGCCTGCAGTGGAATAATGAAGCCCATAGCGTCAGGGAACCCCCCAGGCATGTTAAAGCAGAGGACTTTCTACCTTTCCCTGTGCTGGTCACTCCCAGGATTTCAGACTATTTGCTTTGCCCTTGACCTCCTCAGTACTGAGAATGGACAGATTCCGTGTAAGCGAGTGCATTCTTGCTATTGCATTCCAAAAAATGAATATTTACATCATTTTCTATAAATCTAGGTTTGGATATCTTCAGGCTCACCTTGAGCATGAGACATATCTAAAGCATAGTGCTGGTCTGCATTCAGGTTTGGTAGCCCACAGGGTGCCACTGCCACTGTCACTGTCCCTGTGGTTGACTCCTGTCCTGAAATAGCCATGTCGTAGCAGTGACTGAACTGGAGCCTGCTTGACAGGAAAGCACCACTTTGACAAGAATGGCACAGCCCTTCCCCCAAGGCAGGCTTCTCTACTGACCTAAGGGAATTATTTGATTTGTGTGGCTGTAAAAGGAACTGTTGGCTGCAGCCAGATGGAGGTGAACATCTTGGAACTGACATACTCAAAAACAAGGAAGGTGAAAACACCTGAGGGCTGCACATTATTGACCCTGCCTCCTTCTGCCTGTTCTTTCAGAGCAATAGCTGGGTCTGACACAAAGGCAGTGGGGGGCCTGTATCCTATGTCCCTTTCCCCTACCACCACTCACTCCTGCTACACTCCTTAGTCCCCTGAAGCCACTTGGTCCTGCTCAGTGGAGCTTCCTTGTCTGCTCTTGGCTTTTCCAGTGTTCATACTCTGACTAGTCTCCTCCTTGGGCAGAGCTGGCTCCAAGAACATAAGAGTGGCAGGAGCCAATGGCCAGCAGCCAGTCAAATCCCAGCTGCCTGTTTTGTTTTCTCTGCCTGTCTCTGCCCCAAGGGAAGCTGCCTGTGTCCCTGGGGCCCCCACATCATTGTCTGCAAGGGCACAATGTGTTCTGGGACATCTCTGGGCCCTTGTGAGAATTGCTGTCTGTATCTCCATTGCTCTAATATGCAAGACAAGCTCTAAAAACTAGAACAGCTCTGGGGACCAATGGCAACTGAGCAACTCTGTGGACAGTCTGGACAGTAATGGAGTGAGGGACAGTATATGATGCAGAGACAGCCTAAAAAGGAAATGACAGTGTCAGTTTTGTGAAGCTGCACTGGAGATGCCCATAGGACTGGAAAACACTAAAGCACCAAGACATCAGGGAAACTTCAAGGAAAGTCTGTGCTTTCTTTCTGGGGCTTTTATTTGGCCTATCTTTTTCCACCTCTTTATCTCCAGTCTTTGGTTTTTGCTGTCTTTTCTGTTTTTCCTTTCTTTCTTTCTTTCTTTCTTTCTTTCTTTCTTTCTTTCTTTCTTTCTTTCTTCCTTCCTTCCTTCCTTCCTTCCTTCCTTCCTTTCTTTCTTTCTTTGGTTTTGCTTTACAGTGGGTGCTGGGGAGGCAATTGTGACCTCATGCCCTGGAAGCACTCTACCACTGAGTACCACTCCAGGATCCTGCAAATGCAATTCCTATGCACAGCTTCCAACCTGACTTTATCTTCTTAAAATCCAGTCAACTGATCTATCTCTTAATAGGTGAATTTAATCCTTTTGCATTTTTTCCGGACACTGGTAGACCGGAGTTATTTTTACTACTCTGTGTTTCTCTTACCATCCTTTATCTTTCCTTCTTATCTGTTTTACAGCCTTCTGTTGCATTGATAACATTTTTGTATATTTCTTTTTCTTCCCTCTCTGCTGGCTTGCAATCCATAAATTGTGTTTATCTTCTTTCGGTTGTTATCTTTAAACTTTTAGCATAAACATTCAGCCATAAATTTCCTCACAAAGTTTAAATTTGTTCATGGTTTTTGTCCCCCTCTCCCACATGGAAAGGGCTTCTCACACTTTAAATGCTTCCTCTCTCCTCCCTCCATCTGGTGATTCATCCTTTTTTTTTTAACCCTGAAACTTCTAATATATAAAAAATATAATTTTTTAAATATAATTATAACCTACTGTTAAATGTAAACACCTCTTTTAAAAGCTTATTTGTATGCTTTACAATTGTTTCCTATAGCCCAGCCTGTGCTCTGGGCTATCTTTCATTCTTACAGAAAATATGTTTTCATGATGAACTGCTAAGAGTAGTAAGGTCTTTTAGACACTGGGTCTCTAACAATGTTGTTATTTTTCTCTCTTCAATTCAAGAACTTTCTCACCTATTATGTTTTCAAATGCTACTCTTCTGTTATTCCCTTCATGCGTTTCTTCTGGAACCCATATCTAAATGTCTGTTGGAATCTCTCAGTCCACCTCCTAAGTCTCCTACGTTGTTTCCAAGTTTAACTATTTGTTCATTTCCTTATTTTAATTTCTTTACTCTCTGTATTGCATCCCACGCATTTCCTGATACCATATTACAATTCATTCATTCCTTGTTTAATTATGATCATTATAAAGTGTATCACATCTACTGGTTTTTTTTTTTTTTTTTCACATTTTCAACTATTCAACTCTTCCACTTCCAACATTTTAATATTTTTGGATTCCTCTCTTACTGTATCATTTTTCCTTTTTTGTTGCTGTTTCCACTTCATGTTTTATTATATATATTATTATTTCATTTATCTCTCTATCTTAAGCATTATTGCAAAGACTACAGAATTATTTTGCAAAATTAATTTTAAGATGAATATTTTGCTAATTGATCATTATATTAACTATCTTTCCAACATTTGATTTCATCAATGAATTTTGGGGACTTTCGTTTGCATTTACCTGTCAGTTTTTAATTTTTTTTCTTTTTCCTTTCTATCTCATGATTACACCATCCTGAATCCTTGAACTCCAAGTTCAAAACCAGATTTCATGTGAGATTTGTGGCCTCTGTCTCCGGGTGATGCAGCTAGGCCAGTCATCAAGCCTTGCATGGAATACCAGTCCCCTGTGCCTGGTCTGGTCCTGGCAAGTAACAACTTATACTCTCAGCCTGGTGTACATCATGTTTGCTGGCCCATGAGAGTGTCTGTCTTGCTTTTAGGCTGTCCCATCCTTTTTTGTTTTATTTTCTTACATTTTTAGTTACATATATTTGAAATAGACAGATCAAAGTCACTATGATGGAGAAATAGCTATTGGGAGGTGACACCTGGAGACATGAGTGTCAACCTATGGTCATCCTACATCCTCTTAACTTTTGGTAGAGTTCTGGGAGTCTCAAACTCATGAGAATTGAAAGGCATCTGCTCTCACAAAAACTCATAGGAAAATCCCTAAGAAAATTAAGACCTATGGGGCAGAAAATCAGAATGCAGCATATCTTCAAAATGTGAGAAGGGTTTTTTGGTAGCAGCACATGTTGAAATACACATAGTTTCTGTTTCACAGATCACATGTGAAAGGTGTTCAATCAAGAACAAAATGCTATGAAGAATAGCACTTCTCTTATGAGAAGATTGTCCTGAATCCCCTTCCTCACAATGGGTATAAACTGGTGCCCTTTGAGACTCAGGGTAGTGTCACAGGCTGATTTCTGTGGACACTGAGCAGAGATCAGCATAGAAAAAAATGCTATAATTTGGATGTGGTTTGAATATATCCTCCAGAATTCATGAGCTGGGAGCTTGGACTTTGTAGGTGTTGGAAGATGGGGCCAACTAGAAAGGTGATTAAGGTCACTGGGGTTGCTGACCTCACGAGGGAATGTTTCCTGGAGTGAATTGTCCTGAGGTGAGCTGCCATAAAAAGGTGAGCTTGCCCCTCCCATTGCTCTGAAACGGTTGTCCCATGTGAGTGATACATGATCTCTCCCTCACACACCTGCTCCGCCATGCTGCATCTGCCATGAGGTCATGCCTCTCTGGGCTTGGGGTCCTCACAATGATCTAGTGCCATGCTATGTGAACAGTCAGCCTCCAAAATGAATAAACCTCTTTTCTATAATTCACCACCTCACCTCAGGTGTCTTGTTTTAGTAATGGAACACAAGCTAATATAAGAAAGATATTAGGGAGTTCCCTTGGGATCAATAATTGTGGGGCCTTTAGAGATCTCATGGACTATATGCCAGTGTGCCTATGAGGCCTAATAGTTAAAACATCCCTGACTGGCTCCAGAGAGAAAAAGTTAGAGCTGCTATCACAGGGGCCTGTTTCCTGTACCAGGGCATGCGGTAGCCAAGGTCAGAGTGGGTGCGGGCGAGGCCAGGCTGCCAGCCGCCAGCTGTCTTTCAGGGTCCCTCCAAGCACATCACAGGTCCTCCTGAGGCTGCACATGGAAAGCAGAAGCCCTGAGAACTACATCCCTTATTCTGGAAAGCTCGGGGAAGACCTTCTGTAATTGACAGTGGCAGTACAGTGCAGCCATTGAGTGCATAAGTGAGCCCCTTTAGTTCTCCATGGACACAACAGAAAACTCCAGGCATTTGCTAGTGATGCCAGGCATAAAGAGGAGAGAAAAGCATCAGCGACAGCATGTGTGCATTCTCCCACAGAAAGCTTCACCTAATTGGTTGGCTGTAAACTCACTTGTGTGTCCCCACTTAATTCAGCAGGATCCATATTCTTATAAGGGGAGGAAGAAACACCAGGGACCCACACCTTGTGTGCATACACAGAAGGCCTTCTACAAGCCAAGAAGCAAGGTTTCCCCTAAAATCAGTGTTCCATGCTGGATGGCTAGCCTGCAGAATTATGAGAAAACAAATTTCAGTGACTCTCAATGTGCTAAGTATATTCACCTGGTTTCAGACACAGTCTGTTTTAATTACTACTGAAGACATTTCTGTTTTTAGGAGACAGATCCTCCAGATGAAGTACTGCTTTAAGTAGCTCACCTGTTAGAGCAGGCAGCTGGTGAGCTCCTCGCGCATGGAAGCTGTGTGTGGTATGCAGTCACAGCATACAAATTTTATTACCTAAAGAGGTTTGGCATTATGTGTCAAGATAAGGCTCTGGAAAATCGAAGAGCTCCTTCAGTCAAAAAAGATAGGCTGTCAGGTGGCCTGTTTCTGAAGAGGCTGAAAGCTTCCAGAAAGGAAACTATCAGTTCCTAAGTATACAGAACCAATGAGGGTTTTTTTTTTTTTTTTTTATGCTTGTAAAAGAACCTGTTATTTCTAGCCGGGACTGGGTAGATGTAGCTGAAGATTTGATCTCAAATCTAATGCTATATTGTGCAGAAATGCAATGTAAACTGAATACAAAATCTAAAGTCTCTGGTTGGTATGTTAATGTTAGGGCATTTATTAAGATATGGAAGGGCCAGCCAAATAGCTCAGTGGATTAAATTGCTTGCAAGCAGGCACAGAGACCACCGGGGGTTCGATCTCCTGGCTGGCCATTTCAGCCCTACCCCCAAGGCATGCTGAGATGGCAATTGAGACTGGATGTGGTGGCGTTTGCCTGTAATCCCTGCTCTTGGGAGGCT
>PVJA010002797.1:0-63543 GCA_004027025.1 Myocastor coypus | reverse complement strand
TTAGGAATATGAACTGGAAAGTCCCTTTGAGTCCTGTTTTCATACAGAGCTTGTTCCTTCTGCCTGTGAAAGCTTCCCTTCCCTTGCTGAAAGTCTCCATACTGTAGTGCTCCTGCCTGAAGCAGCTTCCTGCCATAGGATACTATTCTTAAGACCCACTCCTGTGCATTTTGGATCGCTAAATACAATCAGATACCTCAGCACCCTAGGGGAGAGTCTCAAGGGTTATTCTGGAAAATTTTCACTAATTCACATGAGCAGGATCCTGGGAAGCAGGTGTGTAGATCCTAAGCTAATAACAGCTAAGAACAGAAAATGACCTGAAGCAAGGCTGAATTTATTAATAAGGCTATAACTACTGACTGGCAGCAAATGTTCTAACTTAGGCAGCTGGAAATACTTCCAACAGTTTCCATGACTGGTTGACTAAACCTTGGGTCCAATCACCTACATGAGATTACATCAAGATGCCCAAACTTCCATGATATAATGAGCTCTGCACACTTCTACTGGCACCACTGCCCCTGGATTTAGGGAAAACCTCATTTATCTCATGATCTCTCACTCACCATTCTGAGAAAGTAGTACATTTCACAGTGAAGGGAGCACAGTGACACTTGCAGAACACATGGGCCTGACTGTACACTTCAGTGTTCAGAAAAAGTTGGCATGATAGCATGGCTTACAGTAGACTTGACGGAGGTGTCAGATGAGAGGTGTCCCCCATGAGGTTGGATACTACACCACGGGATACCAGTGTAAGCTTTAAATGGCAATGAATAGTTGGTTGCCTGAGATCAGACCCATAGATCTCGAACCAAAGGAGGAGGACTAATCCCACTGTCTATTAATCCCTTTCTCAGACATCTGCTTTCTCTCCCTGTAGTCCTAGAACACTCCCCAAGATGGGACTGCTTCCAAAGGGGAAACTCCCATCTACATATTTGAGCTACCTTGTGTCACTGCACCAACAAACAGAATTAGGTTGGTTTCAATTATCAAGGGGAAATTGGGATGTCCCTACCCAGTAGAGGCACGGAGGCCACCACTGAGGCCACTCTGCAGTGCCTCTTAGCATCACCAAGTACAGGTCAATAGAAAACTACAACAATCCACAAAACATGGCCACTACAAGCAGGCCTATAGCCTCTGGGAATTTTGATTTCAGATCCTCTACTGGATCAAATATTCAGGCCAAGTACAGTACTGGCCATGGCCAGAGTGACAGGGAACAAATGGTAGAAAGAACCAGTCATAAACATTATAGTCCACTAAAGACATGAAGGCTCTAGGAGCTATAAATATTTTTATTAAGCATGTATCACTCAATTATTTCATTCTTCCTTTATTCCTCATGTTTTTGATTGGTGTTGATGGCCTTTAACTTTACAACTGAATCCATAGGCCCCAGACTATATGAACCTACTTCCTGACCTTTGAGAAATCATAAACCAGAAATCATGCACTTGAAATGAATATGGTACCCGATGAGACCTTGAGCTCCCTTTTTGGGAGACAGAGAGAACACTTCAGGCTGTGTGTGACATGTGCCTCAGGTCAAAACTAGCAGGATGGGTATCAGGTGGCAAAGGGATCCATTCTCTGCTTTCCTTTTGTTCTATTCTGGGCATTTCTCCAGCCCTCTTTCCTTTTGGCTTCTGAAGTATAATAGCAATGATAAGTGATGGCGAAGACTGCACTCATGTGCTTCTGCTGGCATCTAGGTGGTGGCTGCCATCCCTCCAAGGCTTCAGCCGCCAGAGTACCTGCTCGGAATAAAGGAGCCCAACACCCCTTGGGCTTGGAAAACATGGTCTCCTCAGCCTTTCTTGCCAGTGTCAGGATGCTTTCTACTTTTGTAATCAATTCCCTTTGGGGGCTTGGGAGATAGCTCAGCAGTGTAGAACCTGCCTGGCAAGCATGAGGTCCTGAATTTGAGTCTCAGAACCAAAAAAAAAGAAAAAAAAGAAAAAAGAAAACATTGTTGTAATAAAGTCCCTGTGTTCAATTCCCTATGTTTTAATTAAGCATTTAGTGGGCTTTTGATTTTCTGGTTGGCTTATGACTGATATGATTTATATTTTTGTGCTGTAAAAATAGACTGTATTATTCTACAGTATGTTCTTTAACTTTGTAATATATTGGGGCATCCTTCCATCTTAAACAGATTGAATTCATTTTAAAAAAAAGAAATATAATTTATGTATGTCAAAGCTCATCTTTTAAAACTTCAACTTAAAATGACTTCTTATTTAAAACACTTTAGTGGTTTTTAGTGTATTGCTTACAAATTATGCAAACCTCACCACAATCTAATTCCAAAGCATATTTATCACTGTCAAAAGAAACTTCATACTCCATTCTTTCCCTCTTCCCAGTTCCTGAAAAGTGCCTGTGTTCTTTTTGTCTCTAAGGATTTTCCTGGATGTGACATTTCTTGCAAATGGACTCATGCGCTAAGTGGCCTTTTGCGTCTGGCTTCTTTTAGCTGGCACCATGTCTTCAAGGCTCAGCCACGTTGTAATATGCATCAATATTATACTCATATATGCTATATGGTCATGCTGCTGTTTGCTTATCCACTGGCAGATGATGGACATCGTGTTGTGTCCCCTTCTGGGCCACCATGAACAGTGCATTTGTGCATGCTGCTTTGTGTGGACATGTGTTTCTAATGAGGATACTTTTCTGTGACATATGGCAACCCTTCACATAACTTTCTGAGAAACTGCGAAGTGTTTATCAAGCAGTTGAGCCATTTTTAAATCCTTTCCCCAGATGCCCATCGTCTATAGGGTCTCCTCCAGATTGAACTCACAATAATCCTCCTATTTTCAGCCTCTCAAGTGCTGGGATTACAGGTGCATGCCACCACACCCAGTCTCAATCGCCACCTGAGTGCTCCTGGCTGTTTTCTTCTGCTGAGCTATCTGGCTGGCCCTATACTTCTCATTTATATTTTCAATAGCTACACAACATTCCACCCATATGGGTATTATATAACTAATTTCATCCTCCGCTATTGAAATATATTTAGGTTTTCTCCACTTTTCTCAATATCACAATTAATCATGGTCATTCATGAACATATACTTTATATATCCTCATAAGTAAAAGAATTCTTGGATATAAAATTGCTAGGCCAAAATATATATATTAATTTTTGCTTTAAAGTATAACAAAGCATCCTCAAAAGATTATTACCAACCTACAGTCATACAACAGCCCATAAGAGAAAAAATTCTCCCACACTCCTGCTAATACTAGATAAACTTTTAGCTTGTCAATCTACAGGAAAAACTTAGTCTTTTTGTTTTAATTGCTCTGTTCCACTCACTCGTGGAGCTGAGCATCTTTTTCAAGTATTTATTTATTACCTGGACATAAACAGTCAGGTTGGCTGGTACCTGCCGTTCTTCACAGCCCTAAAATCTGACTTGTGTGATTCATGCTGTGTGAAACTGAGGTTCACAACAGCACTGGCCAAAGCGAGGCTGGCTTTATGGATTATGTGATTCCTTAATCATGTGCCGCCAGCCCTCATGACTGCTGTGACACCGGCAGACTCACATTAGCCTAGACTGAGCCTCAGAAAAATGGCAGTGCCTGGGAAAAAGGCACGAGTTAGCACAACCAAAGAGACTGAACTGAAATTAGGCAATTGATTGGACTTAGGACTGATGAGTGTATAGCTAAATCTGATTCTGGGAGAAGCCTGGTTGGAAGAGATGGGTCGCTGAGGGGTGTGGCCTAGAAGGAACCATTTCCTTCTCCCTTCCTTTGATCTGTCTCTGCTTCCTGTTGCCCTGCACCGTCTCTTCTCTTTGCCATGCAGTTCTCCCACACTCCTCACCTGGGAGTCAGCTGACTGAACTAAAACCTCTACACTCTATGAACCAGTATGAAACTTTCCCCCTTGGAGCTGTGAGGCTGGATATTGCGATTCCACAAGAGAAGTAACTGAGAATGTCCTAGAATTGTAGAGTTAAATATGAAATTTGTCTATAGAAAAGCCATGGCTTCCGTCTATTCCGAGAAATACTTGAGAGTTGCCTCTTCTTCTTGTGGCTTCCTTCTGTGGCCCTCAAGTTCCAGCTATCTGAATATCATCCCACCCTTATGATTTTTCTCATAATCATGCACCATTTCTACATGTAATTCTCTTCTTTACATGTAATTCTTTTTTTTTTTTTTTTTTTTTGCAGAACCAGGGATCGAACTCAGGACCTTGCATTTGCCAGGCAGGCACTTGTGCCTCTGAGCTATCTCCCTGGCCCCTTTACATGGAATTCTAATTGACTCCTCAACAAAAGTATCTCTGAAATTAGAGTGGATATACATGCTGGATTAAAATCTGTTCCAATTCATAAATACTTCTAAATAAACTCATACACATTAAAATTAGAAATGTCCTGTTTGTCACCAATATATGCTCAGTTCCCATTAGTGATTTTCGAGCACTCTTAAACCAGCATGGTCCTGTGTTATACTATGCATCCATATCACCACAGGGTTCACATTTCACTTTTCTCTCCACATCCACTCTCTCATCTTATGTTTTCTCTTTTGTAGTCTCAGTAACAGTGGAAAAGTAATGCTTCCCCAGAGAGACCCAAGATCTTAGTGGTTTATCAAAACAAAGGGGCATTTCTTGCCCACCACACAGGTGGGATGGCACTCTTCCCTCTATGACCTAAATCATAAGAGACAGGAAGCCCCCAAGGTCACCATGGGAGAGAGAGAAGGATATCCTGGGAGATTTTTGAGGGGCTAGGCCTAGATATAGTCTATGTCACATCTGCCTACATCCCATGACCCATGTGGCTCCTACCCAAGTAGAGGAAGGCATGAGAAATATACTAGATCCCTATTATGGTTTGTATCTAAACTTGCCCTCAAAGCCGCATGAGCTCCATGTGCTCATAGGTGGAGCTTTTTAGAGGAGGCTAGATCTAGAGTATGTGACCCTGGGACAAAGGATATGATGACAGGACTGATTCATGGTGGGATGCTAAGATTCAGGGTGCACCGCTCTAGATGTGAGTGTTACCCGCTCTAAGGGACATCAAGAGGACTGCTGTTGTCACTGCTTGTCACTTGCTGATTCTTCACTACTTCGCTGTTTTGCTGACTTATGCCCACCTTGGATTACTTCTCCCTTGTGATGCCCTCCTACCATGCCACCCTTCTGTACATCCAGCCAACCATTAATTGAAGTTTCTACAAACTGTGAGTTACAATCAGCCTTTCCTCCTTTGAGTGCTAGGTATTTTATCTCAGCCACAAGAATAAAGGTCACTAAGACAAATGTTGGCACCAGGAGTGGGGTCATTGCTATGATATTACCTGACCATGTGGCTCAAGAACTTTTGAAACCGGCTTGTGGGAAGAGTTTAGAAAAGTTTGGAGATGCTAGCTGAAGTAGCAGCCCTGGAGTGCCTTAAGGTGTACCTGATGTGAAATTATCGTCAGAGCTCAGAAGATACGAATGCTGATAGAAATGCTGCTGATAAAGACCAGGCTCAGGAAGTTTCTTCTGGGAAGGACTGCATTGGAATCAGGTTCAGACTACTCGATAATCTAGGCACTTGACTGCTACCACCAAGAAAGAAAGAAGCTTGGCTACTGCTCCCGCTCACAGAAGACTTCAGTGTCATCCACAGGGTGCCAGTCTTAGATCCACACAGAATATAAGAGTTGAGCAGTCAGGAAGGCTCTCATCCAGATATCAGGAGGCCTGGAAAGCCAGGTAGTGTGTTCATGAGTGGGTAATTTGTGAAGCTGTGAATGTTAAGCCATAGCTGTGGTGGAAGCCCCTAACCAGCTGGAAAAGCCAGGTACACAGATCATCTGAAGAAAACCTCAAACAGTGAGCAAAGCCAGCCCACGAGAAACACTATGGATGCTACCATCATCTGCAACACCATAGAGGTGGAGCTGTGCAAATGCTTTGGAGTTCATATCTTGACATAGACTGCCTCTGTAAACTCCAGGACTTAATGCTTACCCTGTTGGATACTGTTCCTTTCTATCCCCCTATCTGTACTTTCTAGAAAAGTAATGTTGATCTTGTGTCATTGTATATTGGAAATGTTTAACTTTCTCTTCATTTGTATGGGGGCTCACACCTAAGACTTTGCCTTAAGTCTCAGAGAATACGTTAGACTTGGACTTTTTAGCAATGCTGAAATGGGTAGGGCTTTGGAACTCAGCAATGGAGTAAGTAAATGCCATTTGCATAGAGGGATACACATGAATATTTTGGGGGCCAGGGACTTAATGTCATGGCTCATATTTATATGTCCTCCACCTATATGTCATAGGTGGGCATTTTCAGAGGTGACTAGATCTAGAGGGTGGCTGATGGAATGAAGGATGTAATGCTGGTATCGGTTCATGGTGGGTTACTAGGATTAGGGTGCATGACCCTAGATGTGCTACCAACCTAAGTGTGGGCAACCTGGATAAAATATAAGGGAAAGAGGACTGCTATTGTCACGATATTTGCTGCTTCTTTGCCACTTCACAGCTTGGCTGCCTACTGCCTACCATGAACTATTACTCCTTGTGATTTCCCTCTACCATCACACCCTGCCTTCCTTGCAGCGAGCCAACCATAAATTAAAGGCCCTACAAACTCTGAGCTACAGTAGACCTTTCCTCTTTTACCTTTAGGGGTTGTATATTTTGTCTCAGCAATGAGAAGGTGGGTAATCAAGACAATCCCACTCAGTGAGCACTCGGGTTTCTGCCACCCTAAGTCAGGTGTCACCAACTTTGAGATCCTCTGGGCTGTTGCTCTAAAAATTGTCCCCAGGACAAGGCTGGGGATCTGAGACTTAAAAGTTCAAAAGTATCCACTGAAGTAGAGAGATACTTTCGTCAAACGACCACTAAGGAATTCAAATATAGTAGCCTGGCATTTATTCTCTCTGCTTGTGACTCATTATTATAAAGGGAAAATAAAGATTTACAGTGTTTCTCTGCCTTTGCTGTTCTTAATTTTCACCTCTCAACCTTCAAGTTAGCTTGAAAATAGGAGTTATATTCATTTTCTACTGCTGATGTAACAAGTGACCGTCAATATAGTGCCTAAAACAACACAAGTTTAATATCATAAGTGAACTCCATAGTTGAGAAGTTCAAAGTGGGGCTTCTGGGGCTAAAATCAAGGTGTTAGCAAGGCTGGTTTCCTTCCTGGGAGCTCAAAACAAGAATCTGTTTCTGTGCCCTCCTGACTGGCAGAGCCTCCTGGACACTGTGGTAATGACGCCCAACCCTGGTCTTCAGGGCCAGCACTGCTGCACTGCGTCTTTCTTCCATGAAGTCACTGTGACTCCTTGTACTTCATCCACGTGTTAGGCCCGCTGTGAATGCACTGGGCTGGCCTGTGTCACCTAGACTGCCCCCCACCCCGTCTCCAGGTATCTGATTAGCAATTTCATTTCCTCTGAAACCTTATTTCTCCTCTGCTGTGCAGCAGCATGTCACAGATTCTGGGAATCTGGACATTTGGGAGACCATTATTCCCGTTACCAGGGTCCACCTGCTAAATCCAGCACAGGGGCATGTTTTGTTTGATCTGCTTAGTGTTTTTCATTTTGAAACTTTAGCTATCTAAGAGCAAGGGCCTTGGTCCCCTTATCAAAACAACTGGCCGGTGGTGAACAGCTGGCTAAGACCTCTCCCGCCTCCTGGTACCATACACTCGTGGTACAGTCCAGAGTATGAAACCTGCATGGTTCCTTTTTAACTCCGCAAACTTCTTCACACCAGCTACTTCCCTGATTCTGAATCCCAGACTGTAATTTTCCTGCCTGTTCCTGTATATTCAACACTCCTCTGCTGACGGCACAGACTCTCATTCAAAATTCTACCATCAGCGAAAGTCCATCAGCAAAAGTGTTGCCCATAGCCCTTTTTTGTGATTCTAGAAAGCAAATGGGTCCCTAGTTTGTAAAGGGTGACAAGAGGGTGTGGTTGGGTCACTGTGAATATTGCCAAGACTTTCTCAGGCTCCGTGTCATAAATCTCAAGAGGCAGAGAAGGTACCGCTCGCACCAAGGGGCAAAGTTTTAATTTACTGTCACTCGATCAACACCCGCCCCCTTCCCCCCCCCGTCACTCCCTCTCTCTGTTCAGCCCTTGGTGTAATATCTTCTTTAATGAATTTCTTTACTCTGACAACAGGCCTGATCCCAGCTCCCACCCGAGCAGCCCGCTGGCTTGCGCCGTCCTCGAGGGCCTTGGTGAAGGGCATATCACTTTGTTTCACTTGCAGATGCTCGCAGACCCAGCACTGGCATTAATAACACCGCAGCCCGGCCCTTCTGTCTTCATCAGTGGTGGCAGCATGCCACAGATGAGGTGCTGCCTCCGACGCCAGGGAGAAGAGCTCTTCATTACCCAGGGCGGGCTGGGCCCCCTTTTCAAATACCCAAATATCTCATTACCCAGGCAGAACGGCTCCTGTCACAGAGCTTTCAATACTGACAGTGGGGGAGGGAGAGACCTTCAGGATCGAACAAGGACACTGACTCCTCACCAAGGTCATGGGAGCTCTTGCTGAAGCTTGGGTGGCTTCCCCGGATTCTGTCCTCCTGATGCCATTTCTTCAGCATGCCCGTCATTTTATTCACTTCATATTTTCTTTAAGTCAACTATAAATGGTTTCTTTTATTCTTTAATTTTTTTTTTCAGTAATGAGGCTGGAACACAGTACTATGTTTGGCCAGAGCAGCACCCCCAGTTCTTTTTCTTTATTATTTTGAGTCAGGGTCTCATTCAAGCACTAACTAGCCCAAGTATGCTGGGATTACACCACATCCAGTTTAGATTCACTTTCTTTTCTTTTTTTTTTTTTTGTCTTTTTGAGACAGGGTCTCACTATGCAGTTCAGGCTGGCCTTGAGCTCACTTTAGTAATCCAGGCTGGGCTCAAACTTGCACTGATCCTCCTGCCTCAGCCTCCCAAGCACTGGGATTACAGGCATGCCGATTCACTTTCTATATACTCATCCTTAATGAAAAAAGCCACAAAATTAGAGCTTAAAAATTCTATTTACACTTTTTCTAATGCTTATTCCTATTAGGATATTTAGCACTACATCAGAATGTAATGTGATGTGTGCCAGACCATATTTGGGAAAGCACGCATCAAATCTATCCCTCCCAACTCAGGCAAGAATCACCTAAACTAAACTGTACACATCTGTGCTATGACATTCCAGAGGCTCTCTGGACACAGTTGCAAAAATTATGAAAGCCTGCATCAGCGAGAAGTTCCTTCTTGCATCTCACCCAAACCTCTCCTCTTTCTTTTCTCACATTTCCATCTATAGGTGATTTAGCAGAAGTGGAATTCTAGGGCTCTCAGCAAGTGGCCCTAGGAATAGCTCATCAGTGCTAATACAGCACTCCCCAAGTGCCTGAGCTGGGCACTCAAGGCCACAAGTTCAAAGACAAGACATGACCAGTGTTAAGGTAGACTCTGAAGAAAAAATTAAAAAAGAAATGGTAGAAGAAAAAAGACAAACAAGCAAGTTTGCTTCCATTTGAGTTTCCTTGGATTCAGGCCTGACCAGGTTGCTTCAGAGACTCTGAAATACTGGGGCCAGAGGGACAGCAGGAGGTCACACGGCACTTTTGATTGTGGGCCCCATGTAGACCCACTGTCTTTGAGGATGGCTTGTGTCCAGGCTGGGAAGGGAGGACAGACATTCAAGTGCTTCTGGCCCTTCAAGCCTGGATGAAGAGCACCTTGGAAGAGATGGAGACAGGAAGGTGTCAGAGGTACTTCCCTGTGAGAGATCCTGCACCTCCTCGGTGGAGATGTGGACGTGTCAGGAACAGTGCAGAGGTGTCAGGGGGGAGTCTATGGCTGAGTCTCTGGGGAGTGTGGGAGCATGTGGCTAAACTAAGGGTATGATGGGACACATGAGTCCTTGAAGATATGTAAGGTCCTAATGCCCCTGTGTCTGCTGCAGGCCTTGAACAGCACCACGGTATAGAAGAACCCAGAGTAGAGTTTCTCTTTTTTTTTTTTTTTCATACAAACCAACCTCTTCCCGTCTTATTCCACCAAGGTCACTGCCTAAGCAATGTGAGATCAACCACACTGTGAAAGAGAAAGATCAGGCATCAGGTTTATCTGTGTTAAACCCCAGCTATGAATGGCCAGAAGGCGTTAAACAACTCCAGAACTCAGAGCCTAAACATAGAGGCAGGAGGTAGGTTCGCATCTTACCTTGTAGTTCTGACATGCACATTCAGGGACTCTGGGGCACCCCATACTTTGATGCTTAATGCAGGTCAACCTTCCTGAGGGCTGCTCACTACTTCCCTGAATGTAATGTACACCAGAATTTCCCCTTTAGCACCTCACTCTCAAAGCACAAAGAAGAAAGGAAGACTGAAGGTGACAAGTGACAAGCATCACTCCATTCCTAGTCCGCGTTCCCCTAAAACTGAGAACCATCCCTCTGCAGGAAATGGCCTCAGTAGTATGGATGGAGTCACCATCCATATGGATGGTGCTGAAATTGGGAGAGGAAGAAGACAGGAGCCATAGTGGCTGCCATGGTAGAGAGAAAAGGCCCAGGGAGCCAGGTGTGGGAAACTGTAGGAAAGACTCTTGGGATTCTGGGAAAGCTAATGGAACAGGACACTGGACAGTGAGCCTTATGCTTCCTTCTTGAGAAGAGACCACCAACATTCCAGGTGCACTGCTTCCACAGGCCCTGTTTAATGACCACAAATGATACTGTTCTCAACAGCCCATCTGCTGCCTAACTTTTGCAAATATTTAATTATGTTTATATTCCATTCACAAGGGAAAAGGTGACACAGAGCTGTTTGCCCACCATGAATCAGTCTCACTGAATGATTAATGAACCCTAAATGCCAGGCACCAAGAGACAGCTGGAACCGTGAGTGTAAGGGGCACTTTCTTTGAGAACTGCTTAGTCCTGGTGAGGAGCTACAGCTTGCTCTTCCCTCTGTCCTTCAGATAATCATCTCAGAATGTGGGCAGCATTGCCCACCAGGGAGGTCTTCTCATTGAGAGGACTCAGAGAAGGAAGCTCCCCCTTCACCTTGAATATGGAGTTCGGGGCTTCCTCTCACAGTTATCCACCAACCCTGGCTAGCTTTAATTTCCAGCATGTGCTGAACATGTTTTTGCTTTCTTACTCCTTCCTGCCTCACCCAGAGAAAAGGCAAGAGCATAATTAGCCAGGCAAGCCACAGGTTGTTAGACTCCTAGTTTGTAAACTTGATTTATCTCAATCATATCATAGCATTAAAACATCCAGCTGAACATAAAGATCCATTATTATTATATGACTAGAAGGGATCAATTTATCCTTTACACTTACCTTAGGAAATACTTTATATTTTGTTTCCTTTATAAATAACACCATGGGCCATTATTCCAACAGTAATATATATTCACATATACAAGTTATTGAGTTTTCTCACCTAACAAGTATGCTAGAGTTGTTGCATGCTAGATCTATACAAGTGGATCTTCAGATCTACTTCGGTCTTGTTAATCACTGCAGCCTATTCCACTGTCAAGGTATACTTTTAATTTTCCCACCAGCTTCATATTCAAGGGCATTCAGTTATTTGCACATTTTTGTTATTTCCTACATGGCTACAGTGAATATCTTTTAATACATGCTCAAGTATGTGTAGAAAGATAGTTCCCTGGACTTGGCGTTGCTGAGTTAAGCTCATTTATCCTTTGTATATATAAATATAGGAAGGCATGGCGTAAATCATAAATATAGATCTTACAGATAACTGATGGAAGTATAATCCATAAATTAACAAGTAAGAGCCATCATTTTTTTGTGGAAAATGTTGTGTGTCCTTTTCACCTTTTCTGTTAACCTACACATTTTGGCTTACAAAATATTTGTGTCTTGGATATTCTCTATTTTGAGGAGATGGAATAGATTTTTCTGGAATAATTAGAATACTTGTGGTCAAAAAACTGATTGAAAAATGAGAGTGTTGAGATCAGCCTATATCTAGCATTTTCCCCTACTCAACCCATGTCTGGTATACTACCGATATTCAGAAACTTGCCAAATGAATAGATGAAAACCATAGCGATGGGGACTTGCTGAAGGATCCATGGTCAGAGTTTTAGATCTATGGTTCTCATCTCCTTTGAGCTCTACCCTAGTCAATCAATGCCCCTTAAATCATTTCATTTGGTTCTGCCAATTTATCTAGGAATTGAATCTACAGAGTTTTGATTTTCATTTTGAAAATCAATTATATGGTAACAGGCTCATACCCACATATGATAGGTTTATGTCCATATGCTACTGTATTTTTGGAGTCTCTAAACACTGTATGGTCTAGGAGAAAGGAGTTTGGAATTTGGAGAAGCTCTGAAAATGAATTCTAGTTTCATCCATATCCAGCACAAGCACACAAAGCCTCAGGATCCCCCATCTTCTCAACGATGCCTTAAGTTAACACAAGAGGGCTGGGGAGATAGTTCAGTGGTCTAAGTTCCTGCCTGGTAAGCACAAGGACCCAGATTCGATCCCAAGTACCACATGCCCTGCCAGCCTGGAACTTAGGTACACCATGCCAGACACTCAAACTGGGCATGGTGGCACACGCCTGTAATCCCAGCACTTGGGAGGCTGAGACAGGAGAATCACTATGAGTCCAACCTGTGTAGTGAGACCCTGTACCAAATAAAAGATTTTTTAATATTAATATATGAGACATAGCTAAGTTTTGGATTCATTTTTCACTGTCATTCTGCAACACAAAGAGCTTCTCTCTCATTCAGCCTCAGCTGGGCCTTTGCTAGACCTGTGAACCCCTAAAGTACACTATGACTCCCATTTAGTACCAGACTAAGTAGTGAGGGGGACACCTTCCACTGTGATTTCCCCTCATCCCAACCACCAGACACCCGACTTCTCAATCCCATTCGTCCCACAATCTCTGCAGCCTAACTCTAAGTGGGCTCTCAGTATGACATTCCCCTCTAAGAAACAACTGAAATAATAATGGATTTAAGGTTGAGGTTATTCTTTCACTTAAAGTATCTACAGAGTGATAAATCAGAGTTCATGGGGTAGCTCAGTGAAGTCATTACAGATCCAGGATTTCTATTTGTTTGTGCTTTGCTCGGTATATTTCAGTCCTCGTTTGTACTACAGGATGATTACTGGAGCTCCAACCACTAAGTCAAACTTCCTAGATATAGTGCAGCAGAAACTGCAGGCTCTGAGAAGAATAGAAAGTGTCTGTTTACCAGTTTCTGTCTTCGTTTAAGAAAGGTTCCCGGAAGTTCCACTAAACTCTTGTTTACATGCCAGTATCCAAAATCACTACCTATGAAGGTGACCCAGAAATAGACTTTCAAAGTAGTTCCTGGGTCAGGGTTCACCCAGGAAGGCAGTTTTTACCCGGCATCCCAAACAGGATGTCTCATGCATGTCTCCTCCCATTTCACCTTGAACCTCAACCCAACAGTGCCGCTCAGCTTAGCATAGACACAGTCACACAACTCCCAGCCCGAAGAAGCAAAGGTGGGACTCACATGTTTCTACCACCATATTGCCCTGTTTGATGCCTGTCCCTCCTCCCACAGCCAGCCCAGAACAGGACAGGATTTCTGATCACTCTTCCTTTCTGTCCTTGACCTTCCCATGCCACATCCAACTGTCCTGAGTTCTCCCCCAGGACAACATGGAGAACAGACTAGCTGCCAAGGACTGTGGAGGGAAACATTAGAAGGCACTGGTGTAATATTTTCAAATTACTATTCCTGTCACAGCAATATTATTTGTATTTATGAAGCACATGGTAAGAACTACATAGAAGCCTTTCAAATGAATAATGGGGTTGTTGTGGGGGTCAAAATGAGATAAAATACAGAAAGCTCTTGGCACAGTGTGCAATATATTATACCCACTTAATAAATGCTAGCCATGATTGTTATTGTTATTTAAATAATAGGACAGTCTGTCTCCATCTTTCTCTCTTCTTTTTATTGCTCCCAAGAAAACATGCTGGCACATACCACAGACTCCATGTCACAAAGGGCCGTCATTAGACTCTGTCACGGTTTTTGTTTTGTTTGGTTTTAAATCCCATTTTCTGGAAATGGGGAATTTTCTTCCTGAGGAAAAGAAGAACTACTCAGAGACCTAACTTCTAATTAACTTTGTTCTATGTGTCGTGTAACGGTGGGTGAGTCACTGTTTTTGAGAGAAGGGGGCTAATTGGAAGAGGAAAGATTGATGAAGGTCAGTGTGGACGGCGACGTAGAATTACGGCTGCAGGCTAGGTCAGCCTAAGTCAGGCCTCACCACATGGCACCTCATCGTAAGGCTGTAAATTACTTCTTACCCCAGTGACCCCCTACACTTTATGTTGTTTGTGTAACAGGAGCTTGAGAGAGTCTATGAGCTAAGTAAGCAAAATGAAAATTGATCTATTGATGGTCAATCAGGAGTTTGACTCAGCAAGTCTGATAGATAGTTGCCAGGGGCTCTGGATATAATTGCTCTTAAATAGAGCTGAAAAAGTATTAGGAGGAAAAGGTGTAAGTAATTCAGTTTACCTAGGTAGACTTTGCCCTCAGAGTCTGCAAGGGATTTCCTGTGGGTGAGCCAGAAATCACCTGAGATTTGGAGCTTTGGGCAAGTAGACAATCTCAATTAGAGGAAAAGATGAAGGAACAAATTTTTAAATAATTACAGTCAAGTTCCTTTCAAGAACAACACACAGAAACACACCAACACTGTAAACAAATACCATGAGCAGCCTCAGAGACTGTCAGCACCATGATCCAGGATTGGGCAGAGACTTTGAAGAGATGGCAACTAGATTTCTAAAGAATGAGGGAAACTGAGGCAGAAAGGGTGTTCAGGTTGTGGGATGACAGGAGAGCACACTGTGGGATTCAAGCGGTGCCCTAGGAATGGAGTTCTCCAGGCAGTCTAGAGAAGGATTTGTTCCCATATTTTCTAGTCTCCTAGTCAAAGAAGCTACATTAGGTGCAGTCAGCCAAATCCTGACAGACTTAGGCTGATTGTACACCTCCTAGGGCACCTGGATGAGAGCTGTCCCATCAGGCCTTAAATCTATCCACTACTAGGGCAAAGAAACGGAGGGCATCAAAGGAGATGGCGCAGGTATGGTTGCGAAGCATTGGAAGAAGGCCTCGACCTCCCGATTAATAGTAGTATATATTTATTAGCACCTGACAGAATTAACTCTTACATACATCATTTGTAAATGCATACAGCGAACAGACAAGGTGGTTAATATTATCTCCATTAACAGAAGGGTAAATTGAAGTACTGAGTGGCTATGAAATTGACCCAAAACTGCACATTTTCTACATAGTAAAACTGATATTTGAATTGCATTAGTCTGATGTCAGAGGCCATACTATCATGGGAAAACAACAGAATAGCAATATTTGCTGTGTCAAAAATCCCAAGAATGAAAATCATAATTGTTTAAACATTAACTAAAAATTATTATATTTGCACAAAGTTCCATAAGGTCCTATTTGGCTAATGATAGAAATGTTCACGCTGTGTTTCAGTGTGTGGGTATAGGTACGTTCCCCCCAGTTCAAACAGTTTTCTCTGATTTGTGCCTTTAGCTCATATTTACTTTTTCGTTTTGAAAAGCCCATGTCCAGGAAATACGTTCACAATGGTCAAAGGACTTGAGCAAGGATGTATGACCTTAGGCTGCAGCTTAGACTCCGTCTCTGTGGCTTCCCTGGGACAGCATGGTTGGATGAGCCCCACGGAGCCTCGTACGGAGCCTGGGCCACCCAGAGTCTATACACATAAAGGATTCAACTCTGAGTGCATTTCAGACTCCCATTGCCTCTCCATTCCAGTAGCTGTCATTTTCTCAAAGAAATTCTAGCTTTATTGCCAGAAATAAAAATAGGCTGAGCCACTTGTATTCATATTTTACAACTCATTTTGAGAATTAATATTTTATAAGAAAATTATTTTGATTCAAAATGTGATTTTTAAAAGGTTTATGGTCATCTTAAGTGTAACTTTCATTATGCCTTGAGGCCAGTACTTCTCTAGAGGACTACACTGTAGCTATTGATGTATTCTTCCCCTGGTGAATTTCTCTTCATGTTCTGAGAGTGGAACATAAGAAATTATTTTCTGAATATAATTCATTTCCTTCTTTCCATCTCTACCCCTCCCTTTTCCTGGATTTTTTCCCCATTCATGGAAAACTAATAAAATAACTACTATTACTAATGACGTATTTAAAAAATAATAATAGGTGTATTTTAACCAAGCTAAAGTTAATTAAGGTAACAAGCAGCTTACTTGCCAAGACCTGGGAACTAGATATGAAAACCCACACTCCCACTTCTGCTGTGCTCTGGTGCTGTTCCTTCTTTACTATTGTTTTTCTTCCATCTCCCCTGGTCTGTGTTGGAGCAATTGATTTCCTTTTCTACTTTCAGCATAATGGGGAGACAAAGACATTGATCCACCGCTGAGGTAAATGCCTGGTGCTCTTCTCAAGGACCCATAAGGTAAAAGTTCTCAACTAGCGATGCTTATAGCCCAATGTCAGGGCCTGGCACACAACAAATCATCCCTATAATTTCATGGTTTAAATCCATTGCTTATTTCTCCTGGTCTCTGGATCCTGAGGGGGATTTGATACATCTTAGTGCACTATGGTCAGCTTATGGGCTGGTTCGGGGGCTGTTTGATCTATGATAAGCTTGTGTGGGACCCCATTATTCTCTTCTGTGTGACTCCACGCTCTTTTTCAGCTCATCCCAGAATGCTACAGGGGTAGCATAGAGCCAACAAAGTACAAGAGAAGATACACACACTTCAAACTTCTTGAAGATTATTCCATCTTGCAACCTGGAATTAAGATGGGAGTGAACCAAGAGCTATAGAACAGAGAGCCTGGTTCTAGGAGATCAATAAGGCAATCAATCTACTAACGGTCCCAAATTAAAACTTTAAGCTGGGCAAAAAGTGAAATGTTAAAAGTAAAATACTGTGGAACTTCATAACTTACGGGCTTGAAATTTGCAACCTTGCTTGGTTGCTATGATGATGTATATAACCTTGCAATGTATACGACTGGGAAGGGGCAGTGGCAAAGCAGTGAGCCATTGGAGTTGCCTACGTGCATGACCCCACACATACAGACCCAGGACCTAAAGGCCATGCTCTGTGCTCTTATTTAGGCTGTCACTTGCCAAAATGTGTTTGTGGTATGTTTATATCTTAATTTTTCATGTTTGTGTGTGGGGGTTTTAATGAAGATTTCAGTGTTTCAAATGCCCACCTCATCCCTAGCCACCTGCCCAGTATTTCTGGATAAAACAAAGCCATGAAATATCCTGTGAAGAAAATGTGCATGTCCAGTAAGCTGTGTTCAGCATGAGTGGTGTTGGTAATGAATTCTATATTTATAAAGAAACTGTATATTGGGGCTGGGGAGATAGCTCTGTGGCACAAGTGCCTGCCTGGCAAGTGTAAGAAGTGTAAGGTCATGAGTTCGAACCCCAGTTCCACAAAAAAAAAAAAAAAAAAAAAGAAAGAAAGAGAGAAAAGAAAAAGAAAAAGAAACTGTATATTAAATAAAATATCTTTCAACAGACATACACCTAAAATAAAGGCAAGCACTGATCAGCGGACAAAAATGCTGCAATCAGTCTCACAGGAACCAATCCTTGCATTTCTCCTAGAAATAACTATGCAGTAAGCACCGATTCAGGCTTCACAATTACTTTATAGAACATAATTACCATGAATAACGAGAATCAACTTGCTTCCACCAATTTTTGAGCATTATCTTCTAAAGAAAGATATTAAAATAACAAAAGCTGTGTTCTTATCTACAGATTTAATTACATCCTTCACATAATCAAAACACAGTCAGCTCACATACATTCCTGCTCGGTCTCATATAAAATAATTTTATATTCCAAGCAAAACATTTTAGGATTGCCAGAACTAACTGGCAACGGGGCATATCAGGGAGACTCCTGGGAAACATCCAACAGAGGGCTCCTGAACTACTCCTATGACTAACTAGCTGAGATTACTCTGACAGTACATGAATAAAAACTCTGCAAGAACACTAGCTTCCAGAGTAAATTAGGGTTCAGATGTGTTTATCAGACTCTCAATGTAAGTAATGAGCAAGAGAGAAAAGCACAATCATAAAATTATTTATATAATTCAAACCAATGAAAAGCAGAATTCAGCATGAATACAGTTTAAGGGAATGTTTCTGTTAGATGAGGAAGTTTAAAGGTGTTTTGTCTTATGAAGGACAAGGGCATCCCCAAAATGCTTGGAGTCCACAGAGTGGTCTGCATGAGCTGAAGAGACCACACAGCACCATACCTAAAAGCCCAGAGTCTCCTATCAGCCAGACCAGCAGCTGGGTCCCCATTTTCTTTATGTATGAGTGCTAATGAGGTGCCAGGTACCTAACGAGGAGCTTTCTGTGCACTTAATTTTGTCCTATGAGTGGGGTGCTTTCATTAACCCTTATCTTACACATGGGAAAATAAATGCAGAGGAGTTAAACAAGCTTGCCAAGAACTTCAGATGGCAGAGTTGGAGCTAGATTCTGGGTGTCTGACTCTAATCACCTCATCATGTTTGTGAAACTTAAATGAGACACTTAGATATAAAACGTTTATCATATCATAAGCTCACATGGTAATCTTTTAAAGATCTTCTTAAGAATGCCACCCCTTCCTCTCATTCACATTATAACCATCAAATAGTTCTACAACAGTTACCCGTGGCTATGCTGAGGGTTTGGGTGGAGACCCTGAATCCTACACCAGTCAAAAGCATCCTAGGGCAAGTCTCTCCTCACACAAAAGATCATGCTAAGTAACCCCCAATAGGAATTTCCATTCGTCTTCACGAATGGGAGATGACAAAGATAAGCAGGGAGATCATATCCAAGATTTGTGCTTTAAAAACCTGTCCTGTTGTGGTTCATCTTCCAATGGTTTGTCTCAGTTCTTCTTAAATCTCTACTTGAGCTATGTGACATGATTAACTTGTTTTTTTGTCCCAGTCTCAGATATAACTATGTTTTCATGACAACATCTGAAGTACAGAGTAAAAACAGCTGTATAAACCAAGTCTCTGATAGGCTAAACTAGAACACATTTTGGTATCTTCTGGGGTCCAACCCCTCCTGTAGAAAGAGTCAATAGAGAGAAAACAAAGATTTCTGTCGTATTGAATTTTCTGACATAAATTTCTTTGGATCAGGATACCTATTTATCACATTTTTGTGGCCAAGTTTCTTCCAGCTCACAATTTTAAGCTTGGGCAGATGTAAGTATGAGCAGCGATTGCTGATTCTCTTTTTATCTTTATCAAACAAGCCTCTACTAGAGCTATAGGGGGTCATGGTAACTCCAGGGGTCCATGAGTGGGAAAATATATGAAAGAAACAAAAAGAAAACATATCCCCCTTATCATGTGGAGACCATGTGCTGCTTGAGAAGGGCCTGAACTTTTACAATGGGACTGAAGTAGATTCATACATGTAAATATGGAACAACTGCTGACATATTTCATTAAGTGGTAAAACACAATCATGTAGATGCTATGGTCCTGGTCCATTTTCTGTGACTATAATGAAATCTCTGAAGTTGGATAAGATATAAAAATGAGGTTCATGTAGCTCACTGCTTTGGGGGCCGGCAGTCCAAATGGCAGGCACAGGCTCTCACAGGCACCGTCTAGCTGCATCATATCATGGTCAACAACATTATAGTGGAAGTACATGTGAGGGGGAAGGATACACAGCAAGATTGGTGATCTTGAATCTGGAGAGTGGTCACACTTTTTTCTTTTAACAGTACATGATGCAAGAACAACCCAAGAAGGGTCAGGGAGATAGCTCCATGGCATAGCACCTGCCTGGCTAGCTCAAGGTCCTGAGTTCGATTTCTGGTAAAAAAAAAAAACAAAAAAACAAAAAAACAAGGATCTCACAAGAATGACTGAATGACTGTAGTCCTTTCCAAGGATAGTGACTTTGAAGTCCAAATTATTTCCCTGTACCCCCCTCATCTCCTAAAGGCTCCACACTCCTTACCAATACCATTATATCAAGACATGCTTTCAACACACAAGCCCTTGGGGAACACACTTAAATCATTTTCAAACCATAGCACTATGTTCTCATTCAGATAATAGGGGTATATACACACAGACTCTTGACCCAAAGGATAGACACACATCTAGTAAGAGGGGTTAGCTCAGAGCACGTAGTAAGTGAGGGGGAGAACTTGTGTTTCAACTCATCATTTGTACTATTTTAATTTCTGCTATGAACACTTTTTAAACAATCAGTTGTTAATTAGAGATTTCACTGGACATGATCTGCTCCCCACAAACTAAGAAAGATAACAACCTATGAGACATGCGCTCTTGGGGCACAGGAGAGAAATCTGGAAAGAGTTCTGAGAAGACAAATCCAAGACTGACATTCACCACTTCCTCTGGTTATTATCTTCCCAAATAGCCTTGGCCCCTTCATGAGGCCACCCAAAGAATGCAATATGAAGTCCACATTGAGACAGTACCTAAACTAGTGAGAAGTAAGCCTATCAAACAATAAGTAGATTTTTAAAAAACAAACAGCTATTCAAAAGAAGAATCACTTCAGAAAACAAAAAAAATGATATACTTTCACATAATAAGAAAAGAGAACTCAAGCTATTGGGGCGAAATACAACAGCAATAACAAAAGAAACCATAGAATCAAAGCTTAGAGTCAAAAACAATAAAAGGAAAAAGAAACCATGAAATCAAAGACTAGAGAATGAAACTGTAAAAGGAAAAAGAATCTAAACTGAAGTAACACTGGAAGAAATCTCTGAAACATAACAATGACAATCATGTTAGAAACAGCCAACAAAGAACACTGAAAATGCAGTCAAAGATATAAAGGTATGGTTTTAAAAATTCATATGAAGTGAAATGGAAAGAACAGAAAATAAAAGAGATTATAATGAAGATAGTTACGCAGAGGTGCAGGAAGAATAGATAATACTAAAAACGCAGTGTGTGGAGGATGTTCTTCACATACATAATTGATTTTCCTAAAGTAGAGAACAGAACAAATATTTAAAGATATAAAAAAGAAAACTTCCCTGAAATAAAGATGTGAATCCACTGATTAAACTCTGCAGAATGTAGAATTTTTATTTAAGAAAAGATAGTCTCCAACTTGCATTATATTTTAGTGGAGCCCCTAAAGTTCAAGAATAAAGAAAAAATCCTACAGGTAATACAGGCATTAAAAGTCTATCCCCCTAAAGAAGAAAGGGGATGTGACCTTGAACTTCATCATAGCAACGATCAGTGCTATGGGAGACCAATACTTGCAAATTTCTGATTGGAAAAATGCGTGATCTAAGCAATATATGCTTTCTGTTTAAAGTACCATAGAGATCCTTTTTAATAATACAAAGGTTCTGAGAACACAGCACTTGTGAGTGCTTACAATAAAAGATACCTGAGAGCAAAACCCAGCCAACCTAAGATAAGTGGAAAATGTTCAAAGTCCTATCAAGCATGAGGAAGCTATGGATGAAAGGACTGGTGGTGACCACTAAGTGTGTGATTGGGTTCTGAGAGCTCAGCTCTGAATCAGTCATTAGTCTTGGTTATACAATAAAATAATAAAAAATGAGATGAGGGCAGAAGCTGGAAGTATGAAATCTAAATTTTTTACTTATTTCATGATGTTTTAAAAACTGTCCAAGACTGACAAATGGGAATTAGAGTTTTAACTATATAAAAGTTTCAAATATTATTATGTGAAGATATGTATTCAAAGAAAATATAGAACAAATAGCAAAAAAGTATGTGAACCATATAAAGTTAAATATTAATATATTATAACAAATAGTGTAATAAAAGTAAATACAACAAATATATACACATATATGATAAAAATAAATATGAGATAAATCTATCTGATAAGAGATTAACAACCTAGATTACAAAACACATCTATGTTCCATGCTAATCATAAAAATAAAATTTTTAGATAAAAATATGCAGGATATACAGAATATCATTATACAAGAAGAATTAGATATACAAGAAACTACATGTAAGGCCAATGTAAGTTAATAAAAAAAACTCTGAAAGAATAACATTTGTATTCTACAATAGATATATGTTGTACATATATACATTTTTTCACATTTGCTTATGTATAGTATCTGTGTTCAGCTACGTGTAGAGGGAACTCAGGGAGCTGTCACTTACAGGGGAACTGCTAGGAAAGGTCCTCCCAAGAGAGAAGAATATTTTTTCCTGACATTGTTTGCAGTAGCTGGTCTGTGGTGCTAATAAAAACTGAACCAACTTTCTGAAAGTTATTTTTTATGACTCTCTTCTAACAATGTTTCTTATTCCTGTACTTAGGACACAGACCTCCAGTCTCCTTGTGCCAGGGTGTGAGCAGTGATTAGAATGGAATGTAGAGTGTGTGCGTGTGTGTGTGTGCGCGTGCATGCCTGTGTGTATCTGTGCTCTATAGCTGGGTTCATACATAACACACAGCTAAAAGTAGCTGGATCAGTGAGCAGAACTAAACATATGCACAACAGAGAGCCCACAAACTTTCTTATACTGTATGAAACATTTAAAATGAAAGTCTAGGGCCAGGGAGATAGCTCAGTGGCACAAGCACCTGCCTGACAAGTGCAAAGTCCCAAGTTCGATCCCTGGTACCACAGAAAAATTAATTAATTAAAATATAATGAAAGTATATCTCTTCATAACATAACATAACATAACATCAATAGTAAAATTAAGATGAATATAAATTAGTCGTACCTGGAAAGACATAGTCAATGTACTTGAATACCAAGTTCAGTCTTGTGTCCCTTCCAAACACAGCAAAACAAAACAAATATGATTTGGTTCATACTGCACTGACATCAAACAAAAGAAAACATACTGGTTTCTTCAAATGCTAATGTCTATCTAGTTCCTGGCACACAAAAGGCATTCCATAAAGTCCTGTGGGGAGAATTAACAAGTCAGTCTGGATGAGGAAGCTTTTTCCTAGCAATGAATTTTAGGAAATGCTACATGAACCATATAACAAGTAACGCTTTAAAAAATCGGCACACAAAAGACACAAAAACATCTGTGAAACGGCCCTTTGCCTTAACAGCCTTCAGGCCTTTTAAAAGTATCATATCCATTCCTACTCCTGCTGGTCTTTCTTTAAGGAGCCTGCAAATGTTCACATGATATTTCCTAGAAGCCTGGATTAGTATATAATTGGTGCTTAGAAGATACAGAGAAAGCGAGGTAGAGCGTGTCTCTTCGACTCTCTTCAAGTGACAGATGTCTCGAGTAGCCTTCAGCAATTACTAGGCTGCAGACACCCACAAATGCACGAAGTGCTGTGTTTGTTGTGGTTGTCTAAAGCTTCATCCATTCCCCTTAAACACCTGGTGAGCTGGTGGTAGTGTCAACATTGCATTCATCTGTTTAAAGACTAATTTACCCATTCCTGCAACAGAAATAAAGTGGACTCTCTTTCCCCTGCTCTAATGAGAGCTGACAAAAAGATTCAGACTCACAGTGTGGAAAAACCCAAGACAGCTTTCATTCTGCCTCCTTTTCTGCTCAGATAAGTGGGGAGGAAATGGAAGTGCCCCTACTCGAAGTCAAGAGTGCGGGGACATCATTTCCCCTGCATCCTGGACAGAGGTGTGCTGGTGCAGAGGGCAGGAAGGGGCAAACAGAGTCACCTCAACATTGTGTAGGGTCCCAGTGGGGAGAACAGCAGGGCAGGGACCCAGTGTTATTCCTGTTGTGTCAGCCAGGGGCGAGCCCCAGAGAGCTTTTGATGACGAATGCAGCCCACTGTGGCGTGTGTGCCATAGGTTCGCCATCGCTGATCAGGCTGTGCCCAAGAGATAGCCATGGTGGTTCTCCTCCAATGACAGTAATAATCTCAAATACAGATTTATAAAATGTACAGCTAGGAGACAGTTGGGCAGTAATACACCCATAATAGCACTGACATCTTCAAAGTGCAGTATTTTTGTTGAAATACTGCATCAGCCAGGCTTATATTTAAGGCTATAGATCTCTACTGTACAGAACCGTCTGCTGACCAAAGAAAGTCTCATCATACAGAGGCATTTTCCAAGAGGGCCTGGACCCCAGTGGCAATTATTCCAGGGATTCCTGCTGTAATAATTTTCTACTGTGTATATTTGTGGATTTAACTCTTATTAAGATAGTAAATGAAAGGAGGACAGCCATAAAGATGATGGCCAGAAAGAACCAATATCTCTGTCCTAACAGGAAATTGTAAATCTTTCATGCCTTTAGAAACATTCCCACCCCACAAGGACCTATCTCGATGTCACTTTCTCCAGATGGTGTTCTCTATTGTGTCTCCTTCCTGCTTTTCATACAAGGGTCCCGGGGATTTCACACAGGGGCACTAGAGATTCTAGACGTGGCTAGGGTCAAGGTCACAGTGTGTTTAAAGCAGGGATATTTTTCTTCCTACGTGGAAAGTGCAAGTGGGCACAAAGAGGTCAGGCCACCCATGTCTCTCATCTTTCTTCTCCTGTGCTCTCTCAGCTGTTCCATTTTCTGTCCTCTGATGCAGCTGAGGGATCAGAAGTTTTGAGTTTCAGGAAAGGGACAAGTTCCCTTTTACTTCAGCCTAAGCGACAGGTTCCTCTGTGGGACTTCTGGCATATTATAGGAAGGAGAACTTGGATTCCTCTGCCATCAGCATTGCCTCTAGGTGTATCTCCCTTGGGAAATCTAAAGAAAAGGAAGCTGCTTGAAGGGAGGGTTTCTTCCCTAGAGGGCCCAGGTTATAGCACCTCACCTGGCCCTAGCATATCACAAGCACACTAACATTTGTGGAGTTGAGAAAGTTCCAATTCCTGCTATTAATGAAAAAATAGTTCTTAATGAAAGTGGCCCTGGATCCACAGTGATAAAGCTTCAGGAATAGCTGTATCAAGGGGAAATCCTCTTAAAGTCCTTCCACAAGTGGAGGAGAATCAAACACAATGGAGTCTTGTGGTATAAAGAGAACTCTGAGGCTAGGGAGATAGCTTGGTAGCCTAAGTGCCTGCCTGGCAAGTGCAAAGGCCCAGGTTCAAGCCTGGTGCTGCATGCTGTGCTGGCCCCAGAACCCAAAGCACAAGGTACTGGCTCCCAAAACTGGATGTGGTGGCACACACATATAATCCCAGAACTGGGGAGGCTGAGACAGGAGGGTCGCTATGAGTCTGAGCTGCATACTGAGACCCAGTACCTGGTCATTTAAAGCTCTTTTCAGATTGTGTTTTACAAAATACACTATGTAGTGCCTGTGATATGGAGAAGGAGTTAATATATATAGAATCAAGTATTTTATAATGATTTTGAATTTGTTCAATGCTAATTATGAAAAATATAACAAAAGTATAATTTATATATTATTGAGAACTATGGCATATGATCCAGCTATGTAGTACCACATTTCTGTATCTAGATAGGGGTACCTGTATGTCCAGGTGTATTGTGGCATAATTCACAATAATCAAGATGTGAACCAGCCTAAGTACCTGTCAGATGGATGGGCAAAGGAAATGCCATGTACCTAATGGGGCATTATTCAGCCATAAAAGAACAAAAGTATGCCATTTTCCAGAAAATGAAAGGAACTGAAAGGCAACGTGTTGAACAAAGTAAACCTGACTCAGAAAGAAAAGCATGATGTGTTTTCCCTAACATGAAAATTTTTTGAAATGACTTGGAAATAGAAGCAAGATTAACCTTAATTACACACACACACACACACACACACACACACACACACACACACATTACTATATATCACTATTGATTAGGACAATTTAAGGCATTTTTATAACTGAGTTTAAATAAAAAGTTAAATAATATTATCTAAGAATAAATATAAATAACAACCAACCTAGGTGGTATAAAATGGAGCAGATAAGCATATGGAAGAATATAACTAGGAAACCAATGCCTACTAGTGCATATATAATTCATGATATATGCTAGCAGGCCTGGCCAGTAGCAAGAACTCAGGAAATTAGAGTTCTTCTATTAATGTTAGTAAATATATTAGCATATACCTAAATGGCCTTTTTTCTCCCAGCATTGGGGATTGAACCCACTAAGCTACATTCCACCTGGTTTTTTGTTTTTGTTTTTGTTTTTTTGAGATACAGTCTTATTAAGCTGAAATTTGATGTCTTTTTGCTTCAGCCTCCCAGAGGGCTGGGATAACAGACAGGTGCCTCCTCGCTCTGCCCCTAAATGGCCTTTAACCCTAGCCATGTCAAGGACACTTCGTGACGTTATACCTGAAACAGGGCTTATTCCTTTCTAGATGGAATTATTCTCCTTCAGCTCTATAGAGCCATCCCAAGAGCACTTAGGAAGAACTGTGGGCTTCCCCACAGGGCTGGCTTGGCCACCTAGGAGATTTGCCTGGAATGGGAGGAGAGGGGAATGGGTGACTGGGCTCTAGTGGGACCTGGACTGGACCCTCACCTGGACTTTCTGCTTCTCTTTTTCAAAGTTGAAAAGTGGTAACAGGAAGCAAAAGAACTTCTTTCTTAAGGAATATAACTCAAATCTGTAACAAGTACAGTGACAGTAATGAAAGAACATCTTCTAGGGTGAAGAAGAGTGCAAAGCAGCCTGGTAGATGTACTCAGCACTCAGGCTGGCAGGTGAGGAGCCTTGGCAGCAGGGGAGGACAACCTCAGGGTCTGGAGAGGAAATCTGGGATCAGCTAGTCATGGTTCGAGAAGTCAAAGGCTGATGTCAGAGAGCTGTAACATTAGTGGAGGCAAACCACATGTTGGGAATACAAGGTCATCTTGTAGGAATCCTAGGACAGGCTGGATGCCAGGAGTCAAGGTCATACCTGGATATTCTGGGGTGGAGGGCAAAGTCAGGAGTGGAAATCCATCCCCAGTACCAATGAGCCAATGGCAACTGATGCCTCTGCTGAGTCCCACCCCACCCTATCCCCTTGTGGCCAAAGGAAAGGGTAGCTGGCTCTAGACACACACACTGTCACATCTGTGACAAGAAAAGTTGCCTCTCAAGAAACTGCAAATAGATCCAGAATTTGGGCAAGCAGTCCCCAAAGATGTGCAAGTGCAAAGGTAGGGGAGGAGGAGGCAGGGGAAGGTAGCAGCAGCCAAAGGGGAGACAAGTCAGACACTGAAAGCCAACAATAAGAAAGTACCTGAAAAGATAGGAAGCACTGGACGGGCAAAGACATGCACTTATATGCACAGGATGAATCAGATAATGGTCCCAAGAACCTCCAAAAAGTTTTTGACACTGAGGATAGCAATGTGTAACAGTAAAAATATGCTTGGAATGCCTGCCATTCTGGTCTTTTTGATGTGTGCTGCTTCTAATGTAATTTCAGTTACAGCTATACTCTCTCTCTCTCTCTCTCTCTCTCTCTCTCTCTCTCTCTCTCAAGTAAATGGTTGGTTTACAAGAAAACAAAAAAGGGTATTAAATGAGAGTAAGAGACTAGGAAAAATGTCATACAATTGAGCAGCTACAATTTTGTATATACTTAGATTTCTGAATGTCTATGTAAAAAATGTGTAACTGCTTTTATCACATTCTATAGAGATTTATTAGAATATCAATGATTGATAGAGAATACTAAGTCCAAGTTGAGTCAGACATTTGATACTCAGAAAGACAGTGACATTATGCTCAAGTACCTATGTTATAGAGTAAGCTTTTCTTCTGGAGGGTTAAGAATATAGGTTTACAGATGAAAAATTAGAAATAAAAGAAGGGCTACAAGGATAGCCAATAATTTGGCCTTAACAATTCAAGGTCAGCGAGGACTCAGGACATAAGAGAACCTGTGCTATAATATCCTATAACTCAGTGTTTTCCCAAATTTTCTGTTCAAAGAGATTATGGGACTACAGAGGAAAGGGATTGAAGCTGTACAGTGTGCCAAAGGAGAGTCACCTAGAGAGAAAACATTCTCTCAGGCTTTCACAGACAGCAAACTGGTCAAGCAATGGCCATGACTCATCCAGATGGCTGACACCAACAACAGTTCTACAAAGCACTGTACATGGTTCCAAAGTTCCTCAATCTTGAGGGGATTTGACTGACCGTGGGAGATACAAAATTTACATGTTTTGTGGTACAGATCTGCTTGAACTTGCCCTTAACCACCCAGCAGAAAAGTTTAACCACAAGGCATAAACATAAAGTTGAATTAAAATGCTGAGCTGTAAAACGCTTAAATCAACATCTTCCAACATTGCCAGTTTTACCAATAACCCACTGCGATTATTGAACATTGAATTATGTATACAACTACTTTCTCTAGTTCAATGAGAAAACATTTTTGTACCAATAATGATTAGAAAAATTATAACAGCTACACTCTGTGTACTGTATAACTAATAGGAAGACAACAAAATGCATATGTACTACTAACGTGCTTTAAAACTGTCACATTGTTATTCCTTATTAAAAGCAAAAATAAAAAGAAAGAAAGAAAGGAAGGAAGGAAGGAAGGAAGGAAGGAAGGAAGGAAGGAAGGAAGGAAGGAAGGAAAGAAGGAAGTACCTGAGCTGGAGGCCAGAAAGTCCATCATAATGGAGCACCAGGCCACTCCCGCTAAACCATGTCTCGGGGCTCCAGGATTCCTGACTGCGCCACTGCTGAGATATTTGCTTTCCATCTGCTGCTTCCTGTGGTCTTCACAGTGAATCCCCGTCCCAGAGCCTGACTTTGGTTCCCAAGTCAGGGTGAGCCTGATTAGTTCACCATAGGTGTAGATGGAGCGAGGCTGTGGCTCCAGCCAGGTGTCGATGGTCACTCATCTCACGGGTCAGCTAAAAGTAGAGGCCAAGATCTATAGGAGCCAGGACATGGCTGATCCTTATGATGGCTCCCCATGGAAGTATGACAGGGAGATTCATCATGATGGAGTGCAATAGAGAAGAACAGATCCGAAGCAGCAGTTCTAAGCCTTTAACAATAACCACCAAGTAATTAATTACAGTAACTCCTCTTGTAAAGCTCATCACAGGTATGACAGCTTCTCTGACAGCCTTTGCTGCCCTTCGTGTGGGCTTAGCCAGGTGTCCTCTCTCCTCTGCTTATGCTTCCATAACTGTGCTGTTATTGTTTACTGGCTCTCCTCAGTCTCTGTTGCAAATGGAGGTACACCACGTCTCAATTATGTGGTATTTTAAGTAACGAGTACATAGCGAAAGTCACGTGGCGAGTGTGGGCTACGGAAGCACCAGGTGTCAGCTCTTTCCAAAGCTCCCTCGTGCTTGCTGCTGCTGCTGGAGGATGCCTATGCTCCAAGAGGGCTGCATGTCAAACTCTGTTCTTCTTGGCACTATCTCAGCTAGAAATGTCTCTCTTGAACCCTGAAGCTCCGTGCTCCTTCATTCTTAGAGCTGCTGTCTCCTGGCAGGATAAATGTCCTCTAATAATGCAATCACTAATTGGATCAATAAAACAATCCAACTCTCAAATGTGGACCGATGAACCACAGAAAAGCAATTTTCCGCAATATTTTTGCAGCTCTTTTATTTTCAGCTAGCATTAGTGTTCTGCCTGTGCCGTGGGTATTCCTGGAATCCTTGAATGCTTGGGTCCACTGTCAATTCTCAGGAAAAAAATCCTCTGGCAGGGTAGTACCTTGTGTTAGCAAAGAAAAAGAAAAAAGTCTCATTCTGTGTTGCTTAAACTGCTCTTCTGGTTCTTGGTCTCTCCTTCATAAGAACACAAATTCCTTCAAAAGCTATGTAAAAACTCTTTACAATGAATGTAATTAATATGGAGAAGAGCCTTTCACGCTAAGTGCCTGAGTTCTCCTAAATTTCTGTGCCCCCTCAGCCCCAGATTTCCTCCCCGCTCTCCTAGGGCCACCTTCTGAATTTCCACCCCAAGACGTGCTCATGGGTTAATGGGGAGGAGTCAGAACGCTGTGCTTCCTTCCCATTGTTAGCTGTGCACAAGGCCTGTGTTTCTGAGGACTCCTCCATTCCTTCCTAAGTGTCCTCCAGGGCCATCAACCATGCATGCCATAAACAGGCATACAGTCCCCACCCTGTGCTAAGGCTGAGGTGAAAACAAAGACCTAACAGTCTCTGGGCCCCCCTCAGCAAATCCCCTTCCATTCAATGCTCCTCTCCTGTGTGAATGCTTTTTTTTTTTTTTTTTTTTAATTAAAAACACCCCTCATATTTGGTACAGGGTCTCACAATGCAGCTCAAATTCATACTGGTCCTCTTGTTTTCAGCCTCCACAGCACTGGGATTGCAGACGTGCAACACCAGAACTGCTCAGTCACTGACTCGGTGCTCCCAGGGATAGGGACAGTGCTGGCACAGCATGTAGTGAAGGGGATCGAACTCCAGTCCCTGTGCTTGCTTAAGCAGGTACTTAGTCTGCTGAGCTATTTCGCCAGCCCATGAAAGCTTTCTTAACTTAGACTCCTTCCTCTTGCACCACACAGGTATGTGCTCGCCTTCTGTTAAAGTCCTTACCCTGTGATAGGAGGCAAAAGCACAATAAATTATCCCCTCCTCCAAGATTTTGGAATTGATTGAGACATATGCTTTAGTCTAAGAGATGGGCCTCACAATATCACCTTTGAGACATAACAGACACAGCAGGATGGGAGAAAGCACCAGCCCTGCAGCCAGATGTGCTAGCATGGCACACACACACACACACACACACACACACACTAGTTGGCCTGAATGACCTTGGCCACAGTGAGCAGCTGGAAACTTCACCACCACCCAAAACACATACCACAGGTCTATCACACCACGGAGAACATGCACGCACCCCTGCTGAGAGGAAGCGGTCCTGCAAGGCAAGGAAGAGCAACCTTCACACTAACACAGTGCTCCTGCCAATGTGGAACCACAGACACCAACCTCTCCCTCTCCCAGCAAACAGGTGAGTATTCCAATTGTTCTTTGGGTCCTAAAAGCAAAAAAGAGCTGAGTCCTGGCAACTACAACAAAAAGGCTGAACAACCCTAGAGAAAAAATGCCTGCATATGCATCATGGAAGGTTCAGCTACCATCAGCCCAATCAAAGATACCCAAGTGTGACACAGATACAGGAAGAGCACCACACCTACGAGTGTGACAGCCAGGATGACTGTGTCCAAGTAAGCCCAGGCTTGAAGAGACTGGATTGGTGGACCAGTCTTAAGGGACTGCCTTAGTCTTTGACCTAGCACTGGTCGTTCTCTGGATTTGAGGCATTTTTTCTAGGGAAAAAAGTCCAGGCAGATGCATGCTGGGAAGATGGTGGCAGCGGCTGGTACTGTCCACCTACCTGCAGAGCCCCCGACTGCCCGCCAGGGAGCTATCAGTTCCCGCCCAGCTTTTTCACAAGAAGGTTGTGGATTACTATGAAAATCCTAGAACTGTAGGGTCTCTTGACAAGACGTCTAAAATTGTTGGAACTGGATTGGGGGGTGCTCCAGCAGGTGGTGATGTCATGAGATTGCAGATTCAAGAGGATGAAAAGGGGAAGATAGTAGATGCCAAGTTTAAAACAGTTGCCTGCGGCTCTGTGATTGCCTCCAGCTCTGTGGCCACCGAGTGGGTGGAAGGGAAGGCGGTGGAGGAAGCCTTGACCATAGAAAACATGGACATTGCCGCGGAGCTCTGCCTTCCACCCATGAAACTGCACTGCACCATGCTGGCAGAAGATGCCATCAAGGCTGCCCTGGCCAATTATAAAGCGAAGCAAGAACCCAAGGAAGGAGATTCAGAGAAGAAATGAGTGCTGGGCAAAGCTCCAGCAGGTCGTGTAACTCTGCCCACAGCCACACGAATACTTTCAGCTTTCAGAAGCTCCTCGCCCTACATAAAAAGAAGCTGTGAGACACGTACAATATTTCCCATCCACTTTGCAGCGCTAAGCAAGCAAAATATACCGTTTAATCATTCTGCATCCTGTGGTTCCTTTCCGTTCACTTTTATTGCCCTAGCTCACATATTTACTATACTTTGAATTACATGTGTGGCCTCAGAATGGAAATCAGTGGAGTCTTAAGTTCTGATACCCTGCAAAGTGCATAAGTGTCTTACTCCGCCTGGATCTGTTTAGGGGAAGGCTTCCAGTCAAATGACTTGGTCTGATTATGGAATAGAGCCAATGATCGTACATAAAACAGGTCTGCAAATATATATATAAAATAAAAGAATGTAAGATGGAAAAAAGTCCATAAAAAACAATTTAGCTGAAATACTGAGCCATCAACTATAGAAATTGAGTTCTGTTACGTTTTAAATTACATTTCTTTTTTTTTTTCTTTTTCTTTTCATTTAATAATAAAATTTAATTTTTCCAAATGTACACCTGGGTGAACCTGTTTTGTTTTGCTTTTGTGGGACTGGGGTTCCAACTCATAACCTTACACTTGCCAGGCAGGCACTTGTACCACAGAGCTATCTCCCCAGCCCCTGGGTGAACCTGTTCGTCATGCATCTTCACCTGTGGCAGGGGCATCTCCACCCTTGGTATTTCTGGTATAAATAACTTGAGCTCTGTGCTTTGAGAGCAGCTTGATAAGCCCTTTACTAAGGAGCTCCTGAAGGGCTGCTCTGGCCAGTGACCCACGGATCTTCAGTCTCTCAGAGACCACAGCGGGCGTTATAAGTTTATAGTTGGGAACTTCCTTACAGAGTTTGTCATAAGTAGCTTTATCAAACAGAACCAGGTTGTTCAGCTTGTCCCGGATTTTGCCTTTGGACCACTTCTTTTTTTTGGCCTTTCCCCCAGATTTGTTCACTGGGTCTTTGTTTTTCTTAGTCGACTTTCCGGCATCTTTCTTCTTCTTGTCGTCTTTGGGCGGCATCGCGGAGGCCGGAGTGCAGCGGTTACCACCGCAGGTCCGTCAAGATGTCGGACAGAAAGCGAAATTACATTTCTTAAACACCTCAATTTAAACATAGCGATTCATGCCTGCTGCATGAGTACTGATATTTTGGTGGAGACAGTATTATCTGATTCCAAGTCAAGAGGCGATGTCCCTATGCTGGAAAGACTTTGCCTCAGCTCCTCCTACAATAACACTACTGCTACCGCCCAACAGAGTCCTTCCCTTAGCTATGAATTATGCTGTCCACTACAGATGCCCAGGCAGGCTTCCATAAACACCCAGTTGCTGCCCCAAAGAGACAAAAGAGGTGGAAACAGGAGACTCGGTCTAAAGTTGAGTTTGATAAAACCAGTCCTAACCAGCAATGTTCAGTCTCTATTAATCCTGCTGTATCAGCGAACTGCTGAGCAAGAGTATTGGCCTTGCCAAAGGCCCAGCGCTGAGCAGGAAGGTGGTGGCTGGGGAGCAGAGGGCTCAGCCTCCAAGAGGGTGACCCTGAGCTACTCATCAGCCACCTCTGCTGGTCTTTTCTATTGAGGCAGAGTCATACCGTTGAAAGGGCATGAATTTTGGTGCTGCAAGGAGATGAGTTTGAAACCTAACTCTGCCACTTACTAGCTATGTGACATTGGCAACTGTCTCAATTTCTTTTCCCTGAAACAGGGTCACAGCAGGGATGTCTGTGTGACATACAGACCTCCTGTCACAGCACTTAGCACTCCCTCAAGTATCATAAATGGGAGACAGCCATTCCAATCACAGAATCATGTGCGCTCTACTGAATTATGATTCAGAACACTATGGGTCAGGAAGTGCAGGAGTCCCAGAGCCAGACTGCTTAAATTAAGCCCCAGGCTCAGTGTGGCTCTTTGAGGCAACATGGGGCCAGTTGCTTAACCTCTTTGAGCCTCAACTAAATAATCAGAAAGTGGGGTCAATGTCATTATTTGTCTCCTCAGTTGGTAGGAGACCAACATGCTCAGGGATATAGCCACGGCACTGGGAATAGCATTGGGACAGCATGCCCACGTTAGGCTACGTCTGGGCATAAATGCTTACGTTACTTTTTGGTACATTCTTTTTAAGACTGAAAGAAAAGAAGCTATTTGTGGACAGATTTCATCAAACGGCTTGTATTGGATTTAGAATGTTAAGAGTGAACCTGCCCTTGTCAAGAAAATTCGCTTTTCCTGCAGAAGTTCATTCTGCTTCTAGCAGAGGGTCACTGCACATAGATCCCCAGCAACAGAGTCTGAAGGACTTTGTTATCGAGGTTCAGTAGAGGAACAGGGAGGGCCAGGCAGACCTCAGTCAAATGCTGGTGCTGTCCTTGCGGCCATGCAAACTTGCAGGAGTTATTTAGCCTCCCTCTGCTTCTAGTTATTCCACCTGTAAAATGGAAGTAATAAAGTCTGCCTCTAAGGGTTGCTGCAGAGAACTGCTTCTGGCACATAATGTGATCAGTTATTGCTCTTGAAAGATCAATAAACTAATGGAGATTTAATTGGGATTGTTATTGTTGGCCTCCTTTTAAGAAAGCCGAGGCAGCAAGTTGTTTGGCACATCCAGATCTGAAGTTCAGCACTATGTTTTACTGCTTATTCCATGAAATTCCACTCTGAACCTAAGATTGATTTTTGGCACGTGGGTGCTTTGTCTGTGTGAGTTTATTTTCTCTGGGTGCATTTTAGATTTAGGGAAAAGGAGGTCAGTGTTCCTGCCAATGCACCTACCATTTCGGATTTGCTAGACTCCCACCTCCTTCATAAAAATAAAAGTGCAGCGCTCAAAATAGAATCCATACTGGAAAAGTTTCCTGACAAAGGGAGGCCTGATTGTGGAAAACAGAAGCTGGCCTTCAACTTGTCATCTGCCTGACACAGAGATAGAAAACCATGATGTCACTGCTCCCCAACCTGACCCTGACCCTGCTGAAGAGAACTGGCAAAGCAAAGAACAGAGGAGCGGGAAGAAGTTCTTGCTGTTCTGTCACAGGGACCAGAGCACAAGGACACTGACAGAACTGCTTCCACCCAAAATCTCAAAAGGAGCCTTCACCCAGAAATTGTCTCTCTTTCTTCCCTCACAATAGAGAGAGGATCTCCTACTCTACCCCTCCTGGTCCTAGAACTAGAAGACCAGAGCTATCTTGGTATGTTCTAGAAAAATATGAGTAGTGTCATTTTTAAACCACAGTAACACTTATCGGAAATCATGAACAGCTGCCAGAATCGCACAGCCTTCCAGCTGATGGGCAAGGGCCAAGCCCATGATGGCCATGGCTCTCAGGGACTAGGAGTGGAGGTGTCAGCTGCCATGGCTCACAGATCTTCCTTTCCTGATCCAGCACGAGCTCAGCCTGATGGACCCAACTCAACCATTAGTCAAGCATGGACTGGAGCAAAGCAGCACTAGTTCCTCCTCCAGAGTGCCTGATAATCATTTTATCTGCTAGCTCTGAGTGCTCACAGACTCTAAAGAAAGCACTGTGATTATCAAAGCAGCCTTTTATGGTACACTTACTTAAGCAGCAGGAGGCATACTAAGTGCTTTCCATACATTGTCTAATTTACACCCTGTTTCAACCCAGGAAGTAGTTTACCATCTATATCTGAGAAAGCTAAGCCTTGTGAGCTACAGTCACTTGCCCGAGGGACCACAACTAGCAAATGGCATAGCTGGCATCAAATGAGAGTCTGTTCAGCCTGCAGAGCCCGTAATTTATCTACCTCATCATTCCTAAGATGCAGCACCCACTGTGGATGTCATGTGTACTCTCCAGGATGGCTGTTTCAATAGATCTTTCAATGGACACCTGCATTAGGTCCACCACTGTGCTAGGCACAAGGAACACAAAGGGGAACAGGAAGCTCACAGCTGAAAAAGGACAGGCAAATAAATAATAGTCAAGAAACAATCCATCCTGTGAAAGCAGACACCTCAATGTTCTGATATATTTCAGGAAGTCCAGGAATAAAAGAGGCTGGGGCTATTATCCATCAGGAGCTCTGGGACACAGACAAAGCCGGCAGACAAACCCACAGAGGGTCAGCTTCTGCTCAGAGTCCAGGCCAGCACCCAAGAGAACCTCCTCCCAGGGTCTTGTACATGCTAGCAGCTGAGAGGAGAAAAGCCAAATTCTCCCAGGTAACGTGAAAAGACCTGGGTGGAGCCCGTGGACATGAGGATGAGATGGCAGTGTGGACCCAAGACAGGAGCCTGGGCTGCCTCCACGAATGCCAAGCAAGAGAAGGAGGTCTTCAGCAGATGCCCTCGCAGCAGTACAGAATCTGAATACAGGGCAGAATGACCACAAAACTGAAGTACTTCCTCAGTGCCACTGCACCCAAAGGGAAAAATGTATTGCCTGCGAGGACAGGGAGCGAGGAACATGTGAATGCAACTAAGCAGTAGCCCCAGTAGACTAACAAAAGGCTGCATTTGACAGAGCTGACTGACCCGGATATAACTTGTTTGAACTTCCTGCATCACTCACTGTGGTGACCAGAGATGGGAATCCAATCAAGACAAAGGAAAATTGTTAAGAGCTACATTGTTGCATGAGAGAACACTGGACTCAGGTGCAAAGACTGTGGTGGTTCAAATGAGTGTGGCTGAGGGCTGCATGAGAAGAGAAGCTGGAAAGAAGGCAGTCTCCTGCTTCAGAGATTGGTATAGGAAATTTAGTTGGATAAAATACTACAGCCTAGACCCCCAAAGGAACCCAGACGCCTTATAGCTGTGGGAGACCTGAACCCTTAAGACAAAAGATAAAACACATACCTCCCTAAGGATAAACATCAGGGGTTGATATTCTAAACAGGAATCATGGATCACTTTGAGAAAGTGAGGCAGAGCCACTAATGCAACCCGCTATGAGAAAACCCCCTGTAATGTATTCAGGGCCTCTTGTTTCATGAGTCCATGAGTTGCTTCCCCATTTGATCCTGATTCAATCCATTTGACCTGAGCAATAATACTGCTAATCTTAGTGGTTGACCATAGTTTTATCCCTCTTCATGTTCACCTTGCAATTTCCCATTTTTCCCATGTTAGACTCGCCTCACATTGTAGATTTGCTCTATAAAAATCCCTAGGTCTGGACAGATAGCTCAGTAGACTAAAGCACCTCCTTAGGCAGGTGCAGAGACCAGGTTCAATTCCTGGCCTGCCCTGCTGGTGCCAGCCCTAGCCCAGGGCACTCTGAGACAGGGACTAAGACTGGGTGTGGTGGTGCACACCTGGTATCCCAGCACGTGGGAGGCTGAAACCAAGAAGATTGCTATGAATCCAATCTACATAGTGAGACCCTGTAGACCCTGTACTAAATACATAAAAATAAACCCATATATATATATATATATATATATATATATATATATATATATATATATTTTATTCAAGCCTTAGAAAAGACAGAATCCTTGGCAACCTACTCAGGATCCTTTCTGACTCTCTTGGACAAAAGCTTTCCTTCCCCCCAATAAATACATTCTGCTCATAACCTACATTGTTCCTAAAATTCATTCTTTGATTTTAGAGAACATGAACTCATATTAGACATCTTCTAGCTGGTTGGGAGTTTCTTTCCCTTATATCAAGATGATATTTATGAGATTCCCTGACTGACTAGACTTCACACATTGTGAGTTGAATTGTGTTCCTTCAAACTTCAGATGGCGATGTTCTAATCCCACTTCCTCTGAAAGTGCTCTGCCTTGGAACTAGGGTGGCAGCCCTTGTACTTAGATTAAGATGAGGGCATGCTGGAGCAGGATAGGTCCAACACCAGGGTAGGTTCCTATGACTGGTGCCCTTGTGAAGACAATGAAGGAAGCCCTGCTCAAGAGGGCAGAGCTCCGTTGATAGGTCTATCAACCAAGAGGGGCCAAAGCAACCATCAGTTGCTAAGAGAAAGCCTGGAACAGATTCTCCCTCAACCCTCAGGAACCAGCCCTGTGAACACTTTGACTTCATACTTCTGGCCTCCACAAGTAGAAACAATACATTTCAATTGCTTAAGTTGCCCAGTTTGGGACACTTGGTTATAGCAGTCCTAGCAAATCCACACAAGAGAAAGGCATATTTTTATTTGTTCATCACACATTTCCTAAGTACAAAATGTAAAGCAAAAGATTTTCTGAGGGATGCCAAGGTTGACATTTCCTGTGGCTATTAACTTCATCCTAGGGACCACAGTTTTGTAACTCCTCTTTTGTTCACAAGGGACTGCTGGCAGGAATCACCGGTCCTTCTAGAGATAATGTAGACGCAAGGTTCACAGCTAAACACACTCAGCCTCTCTGTCCTATGACCTGGTCCCCAACCAAATGCAGAAGCCTTCTCTACTGTACCTATGCTCATCTCTCTCAGCTGTCTCCTCTATTGACATGGATAGATAAACATTCTAGAATATGCGCCCATGACAAAAAAGACTGTCTGTACCCACCCTTTTCACTACATGCTGCTCCTACCTTAACAGAAACCCACCTCTGCCCTAAGGACACTCTGTGTCCTTGCACATGGATTTCATGCTTCTCCTCACACCCATGAGGAGTGCACAGAGGGAATGCTATTCCCCTGACAGAAACCAAGCTTCAGCCTTCACTCTTCCCATTCGTTCCTACAAGTCAGTGACTCACAATGTTGGGTGAGGGAGGCCAGGCATGGGCCCTCTTCCTCCGCTCTCCTAGGCTGAGAAATCCATGTCTAAACTCTGGGGAGTGGAGAAAGAAAGTTTGCCCTGACCCATGTTCTCAGCCTATTGCTCAGCCCAGGACACTCATTTATAAATGGTCAAAACATTCTTTTCTGTCAGGGTTCTCATTATTATATTATTTCCTGTCAAGGTTATAATCCTGCTATTCAGGAATGTACTTTGAACTCCACAGCAGAACAAAGAGTCTGCTTTTCCTGCATTTCTGGTATAAATTTTCCAATCTTCCCTGATGCAATGGAAGACTCCAAGGAACACTTTCATGACAGAATATATTGTCACGAAAAACTGGATTCACTGTTTTTCTGCACCAGTTTCCTGCTGCTAGGCAGTGGTGGGCAGTGACAGGAAAGGGGGGTCTAAGAAGACATTCCAGGCTTTGCGGGGAGATGGAGCCAGTTTGGAATTACTAGCCCACATTTCTTCTTGTTGCAGCTAGCCAGGGCTTTCTTCCATCTTCCATGCCACAGTCCTACAGTTTCCTCTCTCGACATGGACATGCAAGCATTGTAGAACAGGTACCCATAGCAATGAGTGTCACTGGTTTGAATGACATGTGCTTGAAATTACCTAAATTAAGAAAGAAGCTCGAATTCAGCTGAGTTTCTACACGAACTGTTTTTTTTTTTTTTTTTTTTTTTTAACTTTTTACATTCATAGCAGAGTTAGCAGCATAGGTAACCAAGGAAGTTTTGATTTTCAAGAGAACCTCAGACAAGCAGGCATATATCATAAACTCCAACAGAAACTATTCTCAGAGAAGCCCCTGAGCACAGAGGCTAATGGGACTAACACAGTGCACTCCAGTGCCTTGGAGTTCTGAGAACAGAAGGATAACCCCAGGACTGAAAACAACTAACAACCTCAGAGAAAAGAGAAGGAAGAGGAGGAGAAAGCCTCAACCTGACAGAGGAACTACAGGCATGCCTATGTTTATCTGGAATTGTTTCCATCTAGAGTCTAGAAGCATGTCCACCCTATGTCCCAAAGGCCACTTGCCCTCTCTGTTTATAACTATCATAATGGCAGATATTAAAAAACAAAGGAAGTTTTATTACTTATATACATTAACTATATCATATGCTTTGTATGCAGCCCAAGAGAATTCTCTTCTACTCAGTGAAGTTCAGGTAATCCAAAAGGTTGGACAAGACTTGAAGCTCAGGTAATCCAAAAGGTTGAACAAGACTATAGATGAAGACTCCCTTACCAAGAAGAAAGGGAAACTAAGTTGTTAAATGGAAGAGGAAATAAGTTACATTCTACAGCATACTTAAAATTTAACTTAGAGCTACTATACCTAGTAACAACCCCTCCCTCTAATTCCAGCCATGCAACCCACTAGTCAAGAACATTCCCTACACAATGTCCCTCCCTGGTCCTTCCGTGACTTCTTACTGCACTAAAATCCTGATTCCTCACCATGACTAAACAAGAAAGGCCATACATCATATCATCTCAAGAGGGTTCCAAGCCCTTTCCCACCTCATGTTTACCAACAGTTCATCCCCTGGCCTAAGCTGCTTAGACCCCTCAAGCTTCTGACCCTTAAGATAGACTAACATGCCACCTTTTTAAAGACAGGTTCCTTGACCATCCTGAGGTTTCATGTCTGCCCCCAGGCCCACAGTTCTCTACCTCAGCATTGGAGACCCTTCACGAACACTCTCAACCTTTCTGTGATTGCTTTACTAGTTGTTTGTCTTTCACCTCCACTAGTGAGTAATGTTCATGAAAGTAATGGCTGCATAACTCTAGTTTAACTTTTTATTTCCAGGCATTAGGTGAGGGAGTGGATGAATCCCAGCTCATTGTCAATGCAACTTCTTCAATGGAGAAAGAATAGGGATGCCTTCTCTGTTGATGTGGGTAATGCAACACAACATCTGTTTATAGGACCCTAGGGAGCACTTTGCTTTAACAAGCCCAGGAATTTACATTTCCAAGAAACACATGTGGTTACTAGTGACATTAAACCAATGGTGAGCAACCTTTTCTGGTTGAAAGCCAACTCGGGCAAGACACAAATGTTTATGATACTTTAAAATTTAATATGAAAGCATCTTTACTGAATCCAGTGGGGGTGGGGAGAGTGATATGGAGTTTTGCCATTGAGACGATATGCCTTGTTGGTCAACTAAATGTGAATGAACCAATGGGTTTAACATAAAATGCCAAGATGAACAGCATTCTACAGGGACTCATCTCCAGTTCCTGACACAGAGCTTTTAAAATCCTTGGATTGCCTAAGTGATAGGGGTAATAGGACCACTTTTCCTTGTTCATAGCAAGCCCCTTACAACCACGCCTGAGGTTATCCTACTGAGGTGACTCTTGGTGGAACACTAGAGAGCTTCAGGATTGGAGATGGTTTCCAGAGAAGCTGATCACGTGATTAGAAGGTTGAAATATTTAGCCCCATCCTTGTAAAAGTGGGAAAGGGTGAAGGGTTGAAAATTGAATTCAGTCATTAATCACCAGCAATACTTCATGCCTACATAATGAATTCTCCTGAAAAATCTCTAGAATTCAGAGATCTTGGAACTGGTGAACACTGTGAGGGGCCAGATGTGTGGCCACACAAAGGACACAGAAGGTCCACACTCCTCCCCGCTACCATGCCCTATTCACCTCTTTCATTCGCTTGTTTCTAAGTTGTATCCTTTGTAATACATCATAAATAGCATTTTTTCTGAGTTCTGTGTATCTATCCAGTAAACTGTTGAACCTAAGGAATATATTGTGGGAAACTCTTCAGTTTACAGCTGGCCAGTCAATAGTACCAATGACAACCTGGGACTTGTGGCCAGGACCTGAAAGGGTAGGCAAACTGTGACATGAAGTCTTTAATTTATGGGATCTGAACACTCACTCTAGGATGATAATAGCAGAATTGAATTGAATTGAATTGTGGGCACCCAGCTGGAGTCTGAGAGCTGAAGTGGTATTGGAAATGACACCCTGCATTTGGAGTCAGAAGTGCTGTGCGCAAAAACAGCCCAACATCTTATCTTTCCCCTCTTTGGTGTGTGTCAGACATTAAAGCTATGATCTCCAAAGCAGGAAAAACATAACCCAGAAACACATGAGGCAAATATCCTAGAATTCCTACTTATTTTTGCCTCATCCTTTAAAAATATATAGTAACTCTATGATAGCACAGGAAAGTAGTTTTATAATAGATACATATATGTGCACATACACACACACACACACACACACATGCACACACATTGGGATACATATTTAAAACCTCACGCAGATAGGAAGACCTGATGGAAAAATACTGAAAGCTGTTGATGTTATATTCTCAAGTGCATTAAATTATTTCATCCTTGAAACAACACTGTGAGAAACAGTGATTCTTAACAGATGGGATAATTGAGGTTTAACCATGAATTGATGGGCCCAGTGTAACACAAAATATTAGGGACAAAGCTTGCTCTAGAATATGTGCCCGTTCTACTGTTTACTAACTACCTGTTTATGCCAGGCCCTGTGGTAGGTAGTGGGGATAAAAAGACAAAGAAGATATGCTTTGCTCCCCAATATACACCCTGTTCTCAGTGGGTCACCCATTCTTTCTGTTCTTGTCAAGGTCTGGGACCTTCTGAAGGTGGCCACCACCTGTTTCCTGTGACTCCCCTTTCTGCTACTGTCCCACCTTCCTGCCCTAACCTCAGACAGACTCTCCTATCCTTCAAGGGGAATAAGAGGGATTCGTAATTCTGCCTGATGTGACCTCAAAGACATCCTGAAGGTGGCTGGGTCTTTCTAGGGCGAGCAGGCTAAATAGAGCACATGAGGTAGACGGCATTCTGCAAGTCCCCAGCAGGAAACACAGACCAGAGTGATGACAATGTGTCACAGAGCCTGGCTCAGGCTACAGGCGGAAGTCTACAGGTTGTGGGATGGAGGCAGAACTGTGTCGGGGCATGGCATGGCAGAAATTCAGTCCAGGAGATTCACTGCAAGGCTGATGTCCCCTGAGCACCACAGGAATAGTAGAGTCTTGTGTCCTGGCTCACCACTGGGGTAGAAGCTCATTAACCAGAAAAGAAGCAAGAACTCAGTTACTAGAACCAAAACACATAGTCATAGTATGCGAGCAACAACTGGGGCTTATTAGACCATCAGGTACCCATCTCAAACAACTCATAACTCCTTTACCTCAGAACAGAACTTTTTTCAGAACCTGGGATAAGGCAGAAACAAGAAATAGTGGAATAGAAACAGAAAAACATAGTGTCTTTATTCATTAGTTAAACAAATATTTACTGAGAATCTACTATGTGCTAGTCACAGCCATAGGTACCAGATACAACACTAAATAAGGAAGCTAGTCCCGCCTTCGAGAGCTTGCTAAGTAACGGGAATATAAATGAGTGAAAAATATAGGATATATTGGGTACTAAGAGGAGATGAGATTTTGTACTTTTATCAATATAAAAAGATGCAAGTGTATGTAAGAGTAATTGAGATTGAAGTGTGCGCTTAATGAAAAGGAGGTGAGAAGATATATGGGAAAGAGGAGGCCTCGTGACTGAAAAAGCATGGGGATCCAGAAAGAGCAAGACCTTGGGCTTCTAACTCTCTGTGGTGTTGTTTTTCAGCAGCAGTAATAGATGCAGCTCCATAGCTTGAGGAGGATGTACTTCCAGAAAGGGCAGGCACAGGCTGCACTGCAGTCTGATAGAAAAACTTGGCATTTGGATGGCCTGGTTTGGGGGCTCTGCCCCTTTTTCAGCCAAGTGAGGCTTGGAAAAATCAGTTAACTTCTTTTTAGCCTTGGATTGGTTTGTTTCCCTAGGACCTCAGACAGCTGTAATTCAGCTCATATAATCTTGATTCTTGACACACTCTCCCCATTTGCCGACCATGTGGCAAAGATTCACTCACACCATTGCGTGCAAATTATCTTTTTTGAACTGCTGCATAATGTCTCCCTCTGTGAATGTATATGTGGATCTGTGATCTATGTCTGAGTTGGCAAGACATGTCAGTAAGGAAAGGAGAAACTGTTAGCTAAACAGAGCTGAAAAATAAAGTAATTATCCATATGGAATAAGATAAAAGAAACTCCCCTAAGTGAACCCATATGTAATGATAAACTCCAGATGAATTAAAGTCTTACACATCATATTCCCATCTTGGGACCCCACTGATCTTCCACTGCACTGGCTTTGGAGTGGAGGGAGCAGCCTCAGGAACCCAACTTAGCCAAGCAGAGTGGATGTGGTCCAAGAACCCAATCCTACTTAGCGCCCTGAATCGTATCAGGTAGGCACTGTGGCATGGAGAGGAGTGGAGGGTGTCACTCTCAAGAGCGAGATGACCATAATGCGTGCCCTCTGAGGCTGAGGGTGTGACTAGCCACATGAGGACACCCATCAATGCCAGGCCTGAAGACAGGGACCCATAGAGTTCCCACCAGCTCCCTACCTTTGCACCATGTGTGGGTGCATGTTGCTAATAGAGCTAGAAATTAATGCAGTGGTTCCCACTGCTGCCTGGATGCTGCTATTAAAAGAGTTGGCAGCAACATAGTGGCTCTGTCCCGTCCTCACACTGCATCTGGACATAGACTGTTATCAGGCTACAGAAGGTAGAGGGTCCTTCCTCCACATCTCCCCATGCTATGTTTAGATTCATACCAGTTCCTGATGTGAAGGAAGGTGTTTAAAGCTTCCACCATTGCTGGAGGAATGAGCCAAGGACCTGGCTCATAACAGAGCTTGCCTCAACAGTGCCTGCAGAAAGCCCCATCGACCTGCTGGGCTGCCACCGCCTTTGTAGGAGGAGTCACTCAGTGAGCAGCCAGTACCTGTGTCTATGTCACACCTTCTTCAGCCATGGAACTTTCTCTAGAATATACCACATATCAGGCCACAAGACAAGTCCTTACGCAATTTTAAAAATTATAGTCATAGACTGTATCTTTTTTACTCTATTATCGTAAAAGTAGAAATTTGCTATAGTAAATTATAGTAAAACTAAAAATCAAGAACAAAACATTAATGATTACACAAATACAGACAGACTGAGTAACACATTTCAAGTGACTATTCCAATGAACTATTGGAGAAATCCAAAGAGAAATTTAAATTTTCTGAAAAAGAAAAGAAAAATGCAACATACTGAAACTTATAGACTATAACAAAAGTAGTACTAACAGGGATGTTTATAGCTACATACATCCATTGTGAAAAATAAATAGAAAGATTTCAAATAAATAATCTAATGACGCCGGGTGTGGTGGTGCACGCCTGTAATCCCAGCACTTGGGAGGCTGAGGCAAGAGGATCGGTGCGAGTTCGAGACCAGCCAGGGCTACAAAAGTGAGCTCAAGGCCGGCCTCAACTGCACAGTGAGGCCTTGTCTCAAAAAGACAAAAAAAAAAAAAAAAAATTAAAAAAAAAATCTAATGATTCATCTGAAAAACTTAGAAACAAAAGAACAAACCAAACTGAAAATCAGTAGAAGAAAATAAGATCCTAAAGGAAATTAATGAAAGCCAAAATAAAAAAAATCAATGAAACAATAAAATTGGAATAAAAATGACCTATTAAATCTGAATCAGGAGAACATCTTTAAAAATCCTGAGTAAACCAATAACAAATAGTGCCACTGAAGCCTCTCAACACAGAAAAGCTCAGGACATTACTGCTTCCTACTGAATTTTAAACCTTTAAGGAAGAACTACTAATACTTGTCTCTGTTATTTTTCTCTCATTACAAGGACAAAATACTGGACACTTGAAATTAAGGAAGGAGAGGTTTATTTAGCTCACAGTTAGTAGAGGTTTCACTCCATACTCAACTGGCTCCAAGGCAGAGTAACACATGGCAGAGGGCAGCAGTTCACAGAGGCAGAAAACAGCAAAGAGCAAAGGGAGCTACAGCAACTACGGCAGCTAACGAGCCTCTCTCCCCTCTTTATATTGTGTTCTGGCTCTCTACCCCAGGGCAAGTATAACACTCACACCCACAATCCCAGCACTGGATCATGAATTAATCACAAACTCCAGAAGCCACCCTGTGACCTAGACACAAAGCATAACACTACTCTTCTCCAACTATTTCAAAAAAGGAAGGAACCCTTTCTTTCACATGTATCCTCTGAGGCCAACATTACCCTGATATCAAACCAGATAGGGCCATACCAAGAAAAGAAAAAAAGATCAATGTCCTTGATGAACATAGCTACAACAACCCTCAACAAAATACTAGCAATTTAAATCCAGCAGCACATCAAAATAATCACTGGCCATGATCAAATTTGGAATTATCCTCAGGATACAAGAATGGCTGGGCACACAGAAATCATTAAATGTAATAGGGAGCGAAGCTTGCAGGCACATGCCTCGGCAGGCAGGAGGCTGAAGCAGGAGGACTCCATATTACCCTGGCTTTGGTGTTGGATCAGATCGATGTGAGCTGTCCTAGTATTTTTCAAAGCAAAGCAATCTAAAAGGGTGAATATCTACCTATTATTTTGTCTCTTTTACTTTACACTATCCTGGATAATTCTGTGATTTCCGTCCTTGGTGGTGCCAAAGTGGAGTTTTTCTTGGGGGTTGAGGGGTTGTACTGTAGTACTTGGGATTGAACTCAAGGTGTTTTTATTTTAGTCTTAAATTTTATCTTGTTATAAGACAGGCTAGGCTTGAACTTTCTTTTCTCCTGCCTGCATCTCTCAGACTGCTGAGATTACAGACATGTGTAATGTTCCAAAGTTCTCCTATAAATGCTGTGTACAGATTATCAAAATAAGTGAAGCTCCTGTCTCTGCTCTTTCCACAGATAAATTAGACTATGGCTAAAAAGGCATGGTAGTTGATACAAATTAACCCGCCTCCAACATGATACATAATGTGTTTGATAAATATGTTGACTACCTGACTTTAGCCCCCTACCAATGTAGCATACATTATTGTCTTTCTCTCAAAACTATTACATGACACTGAATACTTGTCCTCCTACGGTTTGCCTGGCTTAAATATGCCTTGTTACACTACTCAGTATGTTTGACAAATAATAACATTATTGTTTGAGAAAAATAATATTTATCATTTTCTAAGTGCTAGAATCTGTGCTAAGTGTTTTTATGTCATCTCAAAATTAGACAAGGTGGGCATTATTATTTTCATTTTAAAAATGAAGTTGAGACCATCTTTTGCTGGAAAAATCCTTAATTACAATATGTTCAGGTGTATTGATCCTTTTGTTTTCAGCTCCTGCTCTATTTGTCTTCCTTAAGAAACATTTCCCTCTCCTAAGGTTAAAAATGCCCTTATCTAAACTTTCTATAAAATCCTCAATTTCTTTCTTTAATGTGTAAGACTTTTTAGATTATTTTGATAAGCATGCATTATTTGGGGTTTAGTATGATAGTTTATAGATACATACAGCTTACACTGAGCACAGTCCAGCCTCCAGCTACCCACCACGTCCATCCCAATTGTTAGTAGGCACTGTCCTGCATTTAGGTTGAGTATTGGATGAGCCCATGTCTTCTGGTTCCACCCACTGCATTCTTCTGTGTGCTGTGGACTGTCCACCACTAAGAGCTGTGTCTGCAGCTCAGTAATGCTATGAAGCCTCCCTCCCTTTCTCTGCTTTGTGGCTCTGTTTGCACAAGTCCACACGCACTTCAGTGTGGTCTGTCATTATTCTGGATCACAAAAAACCTTAGCGAAGCGGCCAGAGCTACGCTACAGAGACCTAACTGCAAAAGAGCTGCAAAATAATTCCATCTCCGTTTTGCCTGTTTTCTAGGAACTGCAGCCCCTCACGGACTTCACACTCATGGTTCTCATCTTCCCCCCCTAGAGTTTTCGCAGACCAGGAGAAGTCAATATAAGCTTTTGGAAATTGTGAATCTTGTCCAAACAGATTCATTTGTATAACTTGCCTGATTATGTACGCGTAGGATGCATCTCTTGAACTCTGGGGCATCAACACTTTTTCAGCTCTTGCAAGTAATGTTGGCTCAAAACCCTACATTTGAAGAGGATAACAGGCTTGATAAAACTAGAATTCACATCTAAGCATCTTAGAACCCTAAATATCCTTTGGATTAGAATTCTGAAATCATCCTGAAATGTCTGGATTTGGACACTGTGCATAAAAAAAAAAAAAAAAAAAAAAAAAAAAAAAAAAAAAAAAAAAAAAAAAAAAAAAAAAAAAAAAAAAAAAAAAAAAAAAAAAAAAAAAAAAAAAAAAGTACAGAAGAAAGTGGCTGCCTATTCTGCTCCCAAGAGGAAATTTCTTCCATATATGAGAAAGATTAAAAAAAAAAAAAACAGAGATCAAACCATTTCTTCCACAGACAGAGCCAATTTAGTAATTTTCCAAGTACTCTTTCTAGGAATAGATTCACCCACTGTGGGCATTGGTACAGTAGCAGGGGGATTAGATCAGGAGTCAAAAACTGCACTGGATCTACCTCTTCCTGTGACAGTCTTCGTTAGTCACTTCACATCCCTGGGGGGTCTGTCTTGCTATTCTTCAAGTTAGAGCATTGTTTCCTGCCCCAGTTCACACCTATGATGGGAAAATGCTTTCAAAAGTGATTTAAAAGACACAGCATCATCTTATGTTTATTTTCTGCTACCTCGAGAGTTCTCTGATAGCCAGGAGCATCTTATTCATGTTTGCATATGCTATCATTCCTAGCTCAGATGTATCCTTGGGTACTCAATAAATACGGAGTTTAAGCTGTAGAGCTGCTGTGAAATAAGTGAAAACAAAGGCCAATGGTAAATATTGGAAGTGCCTGCTGGCTGGCATGGGACACTCAAGTTTATAGATGGATGTTGGCAATTATACAGTAGAAGTATTCTCCTCTACGAAACCATCTGAGTGGTAAAACACTGAAAATTTAGACTGCCAGCTCGGCGTAGCGACACTCCTGTGATTCCACAGAGGTTGAGCAGAAAGATCTCAAGTCTGAATCAAGCCTGGGCAACTTAGTGATTTAGCAAGAAACGAAAGAAGAGAAGGGCGGAAGAAAAAGAAAGATAAGAGACAGGGCGGGAGGGGGGTAGAAGCAGAGTCAGAGACAGACTCTGACTCTAGTAACTTTCCTTTTTTAAAACTTTATTTATTTATTTATGGCCAGCTCAGCCTGCCCTGGGGGTGGGGCTGGCGTAGCATGTGGAACTGGGGATGGAACCGCAGTCATCCCTGAGGTTGCCTAAGCTTGCCTAAGCAGGTGCTTTAGACCGCTGAGCTATCCAACCAGCCTGACTCTGGTAACTTTCAATGATAGCCCAAGCTGTTTGCTACAGGCTTTGTGTATTTTCATTTTGGCTTTTCCTCTCTTTTTCTCTCAAGTCAGCCCAAACTCACTACACAGAGCCAGTTTCTCCCCCACTGTTCACTTTCGCTTTCTCAATTAAACTTTGTCACTATTTCACATAGAAAGAAAGAAAAAGAACAAAAGAACAAACAGATGAAAGAAAGAATGGGGAAGGAGAGAAGAAAGGAAAGCAGGAAGTGGAAAGAAGGAAGGAAGGAAGGAAGGAAGGAAGGAAGGAAGGAAGGAAGGAAGGAGGAGGGAGGGAGGGAGGGAGAGTAGGTCAACCAGCCTAGGCTCCCTTTTTGGCCACTGCTAACACAGATATGAAAGCTAGGTAGTCTCAGCTGAGAACAGAGAATAACAGTGAACAAATTTCCATGGGTTTCGAGTAGCTTCCTCAGTGAGCCATCTCCCTGGACCTTCCTGCGCTGGACCTTATCCTCCTAGAAGTTATTCTTCCCACATGTGCCCCAGGCTGGGAAATTCCTGGGCAAGCGGGGTCCTCTCAGCCCCACTCTTCTCCTGCCTCCTCCTGGCAGTTGGGTTTCACTGGCCGTCTGCAAGAGGACGTGGAGCCCCTGAGAAGAGAGAAGAGGAAGGTGGAAAGAAGGAGCAAGAAGTCAGAAGACCGAAGTCATAGGTGGTGGTGCACAGCACCCAAGATGACGTGGAAATAGCAGCAAGGATGGCTTACAGCCATGTTTTGTTTTGTTTTGTTTTGTTTTGTTTCTGTTTTTATGGACATCATCTGCTATGGCAACAAAAGCAGCACAAATCCTCGCATTTTCCAACAAACTCTGGATCTTCAGGTCATGGCCTGAGTGAGTGGCTGTCCTGAGTGCTGAAGGAGAGGGAACTGGGTCCACGCCCAGAGATAGCTAGAGAAGAAATAAAATGATCCATAATGTTTGGAGACACAACAGAACATGGGATTCTCAAGGAGGAGACGGAGCTGTGATCCCCATATTGCACTGCCAAATGGAAGCTGGCCCTAAAAGTCTCATGAAATTCAAGGCCAACAGGCAGCCACCATGGGGTTATAAACCTCTAGAAACTTGCCATGCAAGCCCAGGTGAGAAGGCAGAGGCAGAAAAAGAGGCAGGAGAGAGAAGAAACGCTATTATTTTCTCCTCCTTGAGATGTCAGAGGTTGAAGCCTGGGAGCTGGTTATTTTGGCTCAAAGAGAGCAGGATGGGACTGTGCACACCCAAACCAGAAATCAACAGTCAAGCCATTCCCTGAGATGCAGAACATGAAGCAAGGCAGAATTTTGAGTTTTACAAACAGCCTGGATTAGAGGGTAATTGCCCTGCCTGTGTTACGCCCACGGATTCATAGGCCCGAGTAATGCCCAGGTAGGGTTCCAAGCTCCTCTCCTAACCCTAGCCAGGGAATCTTGGGGTGGATGCCAGCGGTCCCTTCTTGGGTTAAACATATCACAATGGCATGAACCTGGAACCGATTAAACAGCAATTGAGCAGCATTTGCTTTGCCCCAGGGCACCCTGCCAGGCGCCAGAGATAAAAGCTGGCCCGCAGCTCTTTGCCCAAGGGGTTACAGTCCAGAGGAGATCGTCAGATGAGTAATCAGCAGGATGGCCGTGAAGACCGAGGGCACCGCCACCCTGCGGACAAACCTGTGGCTAGAAGACAGGTCAAGGAAATCAGCTTCTTCTACTCAGCTTTCCTGAGCTGCTTTATTTAGCCTGCCTCATCTTCTCCTGGTTTTGTTCAATTTTCTGCAAGCTTTTCTATCTGGCTCGCTTATCCCCCTTTATCCCTCCAAACCATCTCCTGTAATTCCGCTGAGCGGCAGGGACTTTCCTGTCAGAGCAGGATGATCCCCTGCGGCCCGGGGCCTCACCTCTGCGGTGCTCTGACCCTCCAGCACCTGCTGCCTGGCTTTTCGGCTCTTCAGGGACTTTTCCTCAGTGCCTGTCTTCTCCTTTTCGCTTTTTAATTACTGGCTGCTGGGCTTTCTTTTCTTAATTATGGTAGGAGCTGTGTTTCACACAAAACCCAACCCAGTTTCCAGGCAAGTTAAGATTCTGGTGGGAGACCCTACCATTTCAGTTTCAGAGCAGGGCCCAGGTCACCCTCTGGTAAGGGCAAGTCCTGGAAAAGGAGCTGGAGCAGGAGCAGGGAAGTGGACCCAGGCCCCTCCAAAGCTCACTCTGCCTTGGGCCCTAGGCAACCACCCAAGGCTGCTCACTCCAACTGGAATGCACTTACCTGCCCCCACTACTTCCCTGATGGAATCAAATGTGTGAAATTGCTGAAAACGTGTCTTACAAATTGTGAAGCACAGTTCAACCGATTAAAGACCCACGTTGATCACAAAGACACTGAGGCAGTATGATCTCCCATGTAAACACACAGCTCTGTGGAAGTGGGGGCTAGTTCCAGCTTTCCCTATTCATCTCAGGGCACGGCACATGGAATATCGGAGGACTGGAGGGAAGAAGAAAGGAAAGTTCGCTTCCAGGAGAAATGAAAATGTCAGATCCCTCCACAAATTCCTGAAGCCCATCACCTGCAAGTGGAAATAAAAATTACCACCTGAAAGACCACTCCCGTCTCCTGAATTTGCAGCCATGCCTTGAATCCCATTTGGGCAAGGAGGGGGAGAGCTGGTCTTTCTCCCCATGTTAACAGCAAAAGTCCTCACCTATAGTGACCTCAAGACATTAGCTTTTCAAGTGTAAACTAAATCAGAATCAACTGTGTATTTTGATCTTTGGCATGTCCTGTAGGTAGAGCAGATGATACCCATTTTCCAGCTGAGAATGATGAGGGTCAGTGGAGTACAGAAAGGCATGACTTATCACCAGGTCTTAAGTGGCAGAGCTAGAGTTTGGACCTGGTTCTCTTGTCCCCTGAGTCCTCTCCATCACTTATGGACAGAGTAATGAGCATGCTGCCCTTGCTTAACAGCTGCCCACTGTAGCCACCAAACAATTATGATTTCTTCATTGTTTGGCTGGAGTTACTATTATTTGTAAAACCTGGGGAATAGAATAGCTCTTCTAATAAAGGCAAAAAAAATATTTTCCAAGTAAGACACACCATGGATAAGTGAAAATGACTTTAAATATTTGACTTCATTAATAAGCAGTTGCAAATAATGGTGTGTCATTTCCCCCTATCAAGTTAGAAACAATGAAATTGACATTGAATGCAGTAAATTTCCTGTGTTCAAATTTATGTTCAGTGCTGATGGCTTCATGCACTACGACAAGCTTTCGGTCATACCCATCAAGAGGCATGAAATTGTTCACAGTCTCCAAACCAGAAATGTTTCATCTGGGAATCTTACCTAAGGAAATACATAAAACAGACAAAGAAGGTGGGCAGTCTACCTTTCTGAGCCCTGCTGGTTAAATCCTCCCTTGGATAGAAGTGAGAGACCATGGTGTCTTCTTTAAAAATTTCTTTTTTGTTTAAGCAGCACCAAGTTTGTTTCTGCATCCCAACACCAAATTAGTCATTATTAAAAACCATTCACATATAGACATAGGTCAAATAGCTATTCATATCTTCCCAGTTTTTCTTTTGAAACTGAACACAGCTGATCTTTTTGGTCTCCAGGCCTCACACCCCACCTCAGTACACCCCCCTCAATCTCAAAACTCTGCTCAACTCAGACATCTCTTGATTCATGGCATGGGCCAGAAACACATGTTCTGGACTTCAGGGAATATCAGAATGACCCAGAAAGCTGACTAAAGCACAGTCACTGAGGACTCACACACTCCCGGGTACTTAGCCACCTTCCTGACTTCCTGCCTCAGCAGGTCCTGTGTGAACCTTGCCAGAGTGACTTCTAACAAGTTCCAGATGCAGGCGATGGTGGAGAGCACACCTTAAGAACACCTGGTTGAAGCATTGGTCAGCTCACATGACTTTCCTTCTGGCAAAATCTTCCTGGCTGTCAAGCCCAGCACCTTCCTACTCTTTGCGACCAACTCTAGTCTCACAGGCTGAACCCATTACTTGTCCTGATGTTTCTTGGGGCAGGAATAGCCCCTGTGATGGCTGTGCTGCCATTGGATCACCAGTGGCAGCTCCCACTAATTGGGACTGGAAGGCTCCAGTCCATAGCTTCAGCGCCTCTGCCCCCTCTTCCCCCAAAACCAGCACAACATTCTGCACGCAACAGCCACATGCTCCCGGGAGACTGAATTAGTCCTTGCTACCTCCCTCTATGCGAAGTTAAGGTTCACTCCTGATCCCATAGGATCCATTAGCATATTAAATAGCTATTTTTTAAAAAACAACAATTAGCCATGATAGCAAGAGAAGAAACATGAGCCGAGCTTATTAGTTTGCCAGGCTAGTAAATATCATCTTGCTTTGCTCTCTAAACTCCCTAATGAAGATAGCAGCTCTCAGGCAAATAAATAAAACATTAGGTTGACAACACACAGCACACATCACAAGTGCCGTCCACTAATTTGCTCACTGCTGAAGGGCAGCACCCACCTTCAGGGTGATCTCCATAAACACACAGCCCTGCTCACTTCCTCTCTCATACAGATATTGTGTCTGGTAATGGTTTTAACATTTTTCAATGTCCTGTGTGTATTTTATTTCAAAAACTACTTTCATAGCCAGAATATTCATCTTAATCAAGAGAAAGCTATTTTTTAGTAAAAGTCCTAAAAGCCAACTCCTTTTCTGGAAAAAAAAATCTTTCTTGACTCACAAGTGACTGGGCTAAACAGTGTTCTTGGAATACTAATGTGAGCTTGAGCTATTAAAATGTCATGGTTAACCTTTTAAAAACCTAATTAAATTAAAATAGTAATATGTCGAATGGTTTCACAGAAAGGAAAGGCTCTTTTTCAAAGGAACCGTTTCAAGTCTCAGGCTAACAACTTGGAGCCATGATGGGAAGGAGGTTTTGCACGCAGACAAAGAGAGCCTGGTATTGTACCTGCTGTGATTAACTTTTAGTTGTTGGCATTGGAGTTAATTATTGCAGCATGCTGGAGGGCAGGGACAATTTACTTGCCTGATCACACCTAATAAGATGTATTCACAGATACCAGCATCTCCTGGACTTAATCAACAACTATCAGGGCAATCAATGTTGTTGGGCTCCACATCCTTGTGATATTTTTCCCCAAATTAAAAAAAAAAAAGAAATCCAAGGACAGAGTGCTGAGGATGGAGGAAGCTAGTCGGGAGGTGACCATGGTTGGCGTCAGGTTGATAGCCCTCGCTAGGTGGCCACAGTCACCGCGCAAGTCTGGTGCGCCTTGAGGCCGGATGTTCCTGAGACTGCAAGTCAATCCCGCTGACTCCAGCTGCAAGGAAATGAACGACTGTGGACTCCAGCGCCTCTTGATATGACTGAGTTCTGGGAGGCTTCCAAAGAGACTTTGGCTACTTTATCTTACGTAGGAGCACTGTCACCACCACCCCCCAGGCCTCTTGCTATACAACAGAGTTTCTGTTCCTTTTTTGGATCATCCATGCTTGAATCTAAGGAATAAAGTTTTGAAGGAAATTGGCTATGGTACAAAACAGACTGGCAAATTCTAGAAAGGGAGCATGACTTCTCTTCAACCCTGTGTCTTCATAAGTCTCAAAGTACTCTGAGAAGGTAAGACAGGTATAATGAATGCCCTGGCACACAAATTAGAGAGGATGCTACCACAAGCTATCTGGAAGGATCTTGTACAAACTATGAGGAGGTACAAGTGACAGCACTAGCCAGGCTGGGGACCAATAAAAACTGTACTACTATCTCATAATTCTCAGCCATCCCCCCCTAATGAAAGACGACCACCATTTAGCATGAATGCCTAGATCTCGATACAATCTAGTCATTTGTCCATGTGTTCATGCACTCAACAGAAAGCCCAGCTTTATGTCAAGAACTGTGTTGAACACATTCCTGGTGTTGCTAAATGTGAGCTGTATAATACAGAGCTCTTGGTCGTTTGCACAGGGCCCACTGGACAAAATTGCTTTATGCAGATTTTTATTGGGCCCTTGACTTCTAAATTATTTAAGAGCACCATTCCCCCATATCCATAGCTCCATCTTCTATGATTTCAGTTACCCACAGGATCAATCATGGTCCCAAAATATTAAATGGAAAAGTCTAAATATAAATAATTCAGAAGTTTTAAAATTGTATGCCATTCTTAGCAGCATGATGGTCTCTCACTCTTTCCTGCTTAACCCTAGCCCTCTCTGCCCAGGATATCCATGCTACATATTCTACCCACACATCAGTAGCCATCTCTTGGTTGCCAAATCAGCTGTCATGGCATCACAGTGCTTATGTTCCAGTGACTGTCCTAGAGCAACCTAACATGATATTATAATGCTTGCACCATTTACCTCATTTCATCTTATTATGTAGGGTTTGTACAATCTCAATCATAAGGTAGGCGAATAGAGGACAATATTTTGAGATACAACATTCATATAGCTTTTATTATACTATATAGTGTTATAATTCTCATTTCATTATTAGTTATTTGCAAATCTCTTAGCATACCTACTTTATAAATTAAATTTGATCATACCTTCTATATATAGGAAATATTTTGTACTGTATATATAGAGTTTGTTCCAAGTTTCAGGCATCTGCTGGGGGCCTTGGGATAGATCCCCTGCAGATTCTGAGGAACTACTCTACCCAAACTCCAGAAGTGACACCAATCACTTCTGCTCACATTTCACTGGTAGGAACTAGTCACACTGCTATACCTCACCTGCAAGAAAAGCTGGGAAATGTAGTCTCCAGTATAACCCCAACTAAATTCAGGGGTTTGATTACCTTATGAAAGAGGAGAACCAATATTAAGTGGACCAGTTCTTATTGAACCTCTGCTTTAATAATTAAAAAAAAGATTAGTGTCTCAGTTTAATGCGTCAAGAGCATTGCGTGTCTCTGTCAACCAGTAAACTGGAGGGATGACCAGCAAGCGACCCACACCCACACAGACAAGTTCTCCACAGAGATCAAACTTACTTCAGTGGCTGCAGAATGAGGTATGGTCTTGCAGCCCCAAAAGCACTGTCAGGTAAATGGTGTCTGCATTACTGTGCATGCAACATCAGCTCTGTTTAGGCATATGTGGATTTTTTTTTTTTTCCTGTATTTGGTACAGGATCTCACTACACAGCTCAGACTCCTAGTGATCCCCCTGTTTTCAGTCTCTCCAGCAGCGGGATTACAGGCATGCATCACCATGCTCCATCTTAGTGGCTGGCTCAGCATGCTCAGAGTGGGACCAGAATAGCATGTGATACCAGGGATCAAACCTAGGTCTTTGCATTTGCCTAGACAGGTGCTTAGACCCACTGAGCTATCTCCATAGCTCATGTGGATCTTTATAAAGTTTGAAAATAAGATGCTTGAATCCAATAATCCTGGACTGCAGAATTATGCCTGATTTACCCTTTCCAAATAGAACATTTTGTGGTATCAATAAGGAAAGCAATTTTTTTGTCCCTCTTGATTAGATAATTAGGGATGAAAAACTGACAAAAGAAACAGCAAATTTTATTCAAGTAGGTACTCTGGAGCTCACAGAGAAAGTGGCTCAAAAAAGCTAAGAATGTGCTTTTATATATCATCTTACAAGAGGTGGAGCTAAAATCTTAAGAGACAATAAATGGTGGGGAGTTACCAAGAAATACATGGGGAAATAGATGGAAGGAATGTGAAACAATTACTTTTATCCATGAATTTCACTTGGTCATGGAGTGACCAGATAATTTGTTGAACATTATTTCTGGTTACATTCTTTTGGATGCTTCAAGATAAGGTTAATATCTGAATTGTGCTTTTGTCTGTTTTCTGTTGCTCTAACAGAACACCAAAGAGTGGGTAAGGTTTGAAGGAAAAGTGACATCTTTTGCTCATAGTTTTAAAAGCTGGGAAGAGTAAGATTGTAGGGCCAAATCTGGTGATGTCCTTCTTGGTGATAGGAACTTGATTCAGAGTTCAGTGAGGGCATCAAGCACTAAGAGGGTGCACAAGAGAGACACAGAGAAACTGCTTTTCATAACAGATGCACTTGCGGTGACCCATGAATCCTTCAATCCACAAATGAATTAGACCATTTCTGAGGGCAATCACCTCATTGACCTAATGAGGTGATGACCCAATCACCTCATACAGGCTTCACCTGGTCCTATCCTCTCAGTAGGCCACAGCAGGAACTAAATTTCAGGATGAGCTTTGGTGGGGACATTCAAACCAGCGAGCTGAGACAAGCAGATCTCCCTTCTCAATGTGGGAGGACATGGTACAACCAGTTGAGGATCATATCAGGAAAAAAAAAAAAGGCAGAAAAATGAAAAGATGTTCACATGACTCAATTCTAGAACCAAATACTCCCCTCCTGCTGTGGGAGTGGGACTCACCACATCACCTCCCCCAGTCCTCGGGCCTTCAGCATATAACTTCCACCATTGTTCTCCTGGTTCTTGAGCCTTTGAACTGGAGTTGCATAACCAGCTTTTCTGGGTGTCCAGTAGGTAGAATATGAGGCTCTCAACCTCCACAATTGTATGGATCAATCCCTTATAATAAGGTTTATTTCAGTGAAGTCTATTAAGTATCTGGCACCAGCTTCTTGTTTCTGATGACAGGAGTTACTGCTTTCCCTGGTTCAAGAAGTTTCCCTTAAGAAGGATTTAAGAGAAACTGGATGTGGTGGTACAAACCTGTAATCCTGGCACTCCAGAGGTTGGGACAGGGGGATTGCTGTGAGTTTGAGGCCAGTCTGGGGGCTACAGAAGTGAGTAAAAGGCCAGCTGGAACTACACAGCAAGACCTTGTCTGAAGAAGACCAGGAAAAAAAAAGAGGGATTTAACGCAGTGAAATCCTTCTAGAAGACTCTGCTTTTAGGTAAGAAACAATGCAGACAAAGCATCTTCCCACATCTTTTTTTATGTATTTAGTACAAGGTCTACAGGGTCTCACCACAGATTGGACCTGTAGTGATCTCTTCTGCTTTTCAACTGCCCAAGCACTGGGATTATAGGCATGCACCACCATACCTAGTCTCTATCACCACCTCAGAGTAGCCCAGAGTCAGAGCTGGCACGGCAGACCAGAGATCAAACACCCGGCCCCTGCATCTGCCTAAGCAGGTGTTTTAATCTGCTGATCTGGCCAGCCATGTACCTACATCTGTTGATTTTCCAGTGCCTTCTGTATGCTACGGTGGCAGATTCTGACTCCTTTATTGGTCACAGCCAAATTTCATACACTCGTTATTTTGAAGGAAAGAAGAAAGGGAAAGAGGAAGCAACTGGCTATCATGACATATTTTTTCAGGTGATGAGTGAATTTTAGGGGAAAAGCTTATTACATTTACAGTTCCAAAATTCAGTGTATCATTTTTAATTGGATGTAGACACCATTTGCATTCCAAATCCAATCAGGAGCATGGCAAGTTCTGTGTGAGCCATTCTCTGGCTGTTGTATCCTTGTCCTGACTGCCTTTCCAGAGCTCTGGGTGACTTGCCCTGAGTTTTTCTGCAGTATTATTATGTGATAAGTCCTCCCAAACTCGGGAAAGTATTGAAGCAAAACTTGGAGAAGAGAGCCAAGTGAGGGAGAAAAGCTATGATGCTGGATGAGAGGATTTTACTACACCCAAGGCAGTTATTTGCCAACTACCACATAAATAGCTGGGCATCAGGAAGCAGTGTTTTAGGCATTTTACATCGTAATATGAGAATCTTTCACTTGCATGTACACATTTTACTCTGCTCCAGCTATGTTTTAGGAAATTGTGTAGGGATTTGGGGTTGACATGTAATACCTTGTAATTTTTCCCATTTAAAGGAAAAGCAGATAGGCTCCCCTTTCCATTTTCTTACAGAACATCTAATTTTTTTAGGAGTGGCTTGCAGATGTTAAGTGGGAGGTGCCTGTATATTAGAAACTGGACAGGAAATGATGTACTGTACCCTCTGGCCTTATTCAGCTGCCTGGCAGCAAGCAGCCATTGCTTACTACAGTGATCCATGCACAGTGCTATGAGCTAGGGGTGCCACAGTGGAGCTGCCGGCATCTTTGCTCGAAAAGTGGGGGAGGGGGGTCTAGTGGGAGAAGCAGCCAGAATGAGGGCCATGGAGGGGCAGAGGCACTCGGGGTGGGCCCTAGTCCAGCTGCTAAAGCCCAGGACAGAGGAGCAGGAGTTATCAGGGTAAAGGAGGCAGGACAAGAATGGCAGCAGAGATAAGAGCCTGAAGAAAGCCCTTAGAGCAGAGACCAAGGTAACTGGGTCCAGCAGCATCACTGAGCCCCAAGAGGGACAGTGCAGGATCTCCCACTTCTGATACCACCATGGGACACCAAGGAGGAGGCCCATGCACTCTTCACTCCAATCTGTATCTTATGCTCCCGCTGGGACAAAACCGTGAATGACCTCAAAGACTTTGCTTCCATATCGGTGAACTGAAATGGTGAAGTTGTAGCTACCGAGTCATTCTGAGTACAGCGAGTGCTAATATTTATAGCATGCTTTGAGTCAGTGTCTGGTGTACTGTCAGTGCTACATACTGGCAGAACTAGCCACAGGCCTACAAATATATCCCAGTGAGGCTAGGGAGTCAAGGTTGGCATATTTATGCCCAGGTTCTGCCCAGCTCCAGCTCATCCTAATGCAGCCAGGAGACCAGGTCAGATTCTGTGGTTTCTTGACTCACAAATCTGGGCCACCGTGCTCCTTAGACTGTTCCTGCTTTTCTCGCCTCCTCCCTTTCCCTCTCCCTCTCCCTGATTCTCTCCCCTCTTCCTTCCAAGTGCTTATGTTGGGGGCTACCCATTGGTGCACTAAAACTCCACCCTACATGGATTTAACTTAAGCAAATTCAGGAGGGCCCAGCTGGCTACAGTTGAGAACAGGCTTTCCATCCACCAGCACCCCTGGCCATCTCTCAGTGAGCACAGGCCCCAAGGAGCTCCAAAAAGAGGCAGACCAGGCAGGCCCGGCAGGCCGAGGCCACCACAGTCTACGTCTAGGCAACTCGAAAGCATCACCTCTGAGTTAAGGGACTTCAAACTTGCTTTTGACTGTATTCAATTTTCATACTCCCTGCTATTTTAGAACCCAGCCTTTACTAAAAAAGAGACACCTCCATGCCTCTTGTTCTTTTAGGACCTGGTGAGTTGTAATCAAATTAGAAACCTTCAAGATTTTCTAAGAGCTGAGCTTGACTGTGAACAATCTAAATCACCCCAACGCTTAGCCTGAGAATAGGATCAAAATCTTCCAAACTTGTGAAAAACTAAAGAGGAGGCTGTGACTTCCTGCCTGCGCCTCAGGCCCACCTAACACTCCCCACCTGATCCCCAAGGTAAGTGCTTCTCTCTCCCTCCCTCCCTGCCGACACACACCGGAGATTGCTAAAAAAAAAAAAAAGAGATCACCAATCCTGAGATTGTCTCTCAGGGAAGCACCAGTGGGGCAGGCACAGAGCTCCCGAGCTTGAAATACAGATATTTGTAACTCAGAAGCCCAGCAGCCCACCGCCCCTCTCTGAGCTCAGGCAGGTACATTCGCCCCACTGGGTTTAATTTCAAAATCCAGTGCAATGACTGAAAAAAAAAAAACGAGAGCAATTTGCTCCTTCAGCTATGCACGGTGTTCATCAGCAGTCTCCGGTGGCTACAGGCTCAGGCGGTCTTTTACTACCTTCCCCTTGTCCTCCCTATGCAGACACATTTTGTGGAGAAATGGCTTTTGTAATGGCCTGCACAGGTCTGCCTGTATTTGGAGACAGTCTGAGCACCAAGTCCGATAGTTCCTCCCAGAATCCAACACTGACACAGGAGCTGGGATCTCCACTGCCAGCTTGCTTCTGTCTTCCTCCTCACTCCTGAAATCCTAGAATCCCTTTTTTCTTTCGATCACAGTTATGTGTTAAAAGACAAACATTGGGAAGCCCCGGTATGCATGGTCATGTGCAATTGATTCCTCGCCAGTGGTAAAGAGAGGGTGTCATCATGACTGGAAGGCAACATGTTCAGGAAAACAAGAAAAAAAAACGCAGGCAAGGAGAGAAAGGGTCTGTGTAAAACGTTCTCATTGTTATTTTTAGCTTGGTGCTCACGTCTCACTTTGCAACACACCTTGACAAAGTGTACATCTGCACACAGAAATACTCAAATGTGTCAACAGGCACAGACTCCCAGAGAACAAGGGAGAAATAGTTTAGAGACCATTGCTCTTTGATTTTATTCTTTTCAGCAAGTGACCAATTAGCCTCAATAGTCAAATAAACATCAGCAGCCCTGGATTTTCTATTCCCTTCTTCTGCTGCTGCTAAATACGGGAGCAGAGATGAACAAAGCCGTGTAAGAACCAAACCAGCTCGTGCAGAAGGACTCGGGAGATTCGGATCTTCCAAGTGGAAGCGCCAGTTAGCTGCAGCGTTCTCAGAATCTCATCCCTTAAACTGTGGCTGCAAAGGGGAAATCCCCCATGGTCCAGCAAGTGCAGAAAATCAATTTTCCATATTATGTAAAAATCTGTCCTGCTGAATATTCTGACAGTAGAAATGACGGCTTCAATGTGAGATCTGCCAACACACCCCCTTGGCCCCAAACAGTGAGGCTCTGCCGAACATCCTTGCTGGTCCCCTCAATTTATTCTCCACCAGAAGCCAGTAGGAGAAGGATTCAGCTAAGGGAGACCGGGTGCACCACATAGGTGTCGCATGGCCTAATGCAGGGTCTCGGAGTCTCAGGGGGCTCTGGCTGCACAAGGCAGTGAGATCAGGGGCAGAGAGAAGTGGCTTCTTCTAAGCTGAGTCCCCGGGGCCACACTACTGGTCCTAGGTGGCACAGGCGTTTCAGCAGAGTGAAGTGAGCAGATGAGCAGTGCTTTAGAAAGCAGGGAGCAATGAGGCTTTCTTTTACATGAATTCTGCAGTCAGCACAGGCCAGAACTGCCCTTGCAGGAGACTGAATAAGCAGAGAGTAAGGCATAGCCACTCTCAGCGACCTTACCTAGGACACTGCCCACGTCATGCCCCTCCAGCCTTGCCGGAGTGGGAAGTGACTCTTCACTTGCGCTAAAGCTTTGTCCTTGCTCGGCGTCCACGCCCTCCCTACTCCTTCCCAGGCAGAGATGAGCAATTGCTTAGGAGGGGCCTCAGAAGACAGGGAGTTCCGGGAAAGGAGCACAGAGGGCCCACCCCATCCGTCATCACTCTGGTGGAGTCTTTACGGGCAAGGGGAAAGCAGGTTTCCACACTAGCAGCCCAGCCCTGGGGGCAGCAGGAGCATTGAGACAGGGCTCAGACAGATGACGCACTAAGTTGGATGGAATGAACTCAAAGCTCCTGAGGCAGCAAAATATACAAGTCGGGCCCAAGCAGGGAGCCCCTAACATCGCTAGAACCCCAGAATCCAGGAAGCGCCTAACATACAGGAGATGCCTTTATCTCGGGAGGCTCAGAAATGCAAGGACTGTAGCACAATCAAGTGAACAGAGTGCTGCCTGGGTGGCAAGCTTCCTAATTCTCTTTCAAGTGTCCAAGCTACCTGCTTCTCCTATCACACTCCTAGCATTCGAAAAGAAAACAAAAGTATTGCTCTCACTCCAGAAAGAATGGCTCTCATCAAGAAATCAATCAATAACAAATGCTGAAGAGGCTGTGAGGAAAAAGGAGTCTTTCTCCACTGTTAGTGGGAATGCAGACTGCTGCAGCCGCTGTGGAGTCAGTAGGGAGATTTCCCAAAAAACTAAAACTAGAGGTTCCATTAGACCCAGCCATCCCCCAGCTCTTGGTGTCTTCCCAGAAGAACAGAAAATATCACACTACAGTGATATATGCATGCCCAGGTTTAGAGCAGCACAGTTTATAACAGATAAATCTTGGAAGCAGCCCACATGCCCATCAATGGATAGACAAGATGTGGTTTTCTTATATGATGGCATACTACTCATCTGTAAAAAGGGTAAACTTGATACATTTCTAGGATGAATGGATGAGCCCTAAGACCATACACTAAGTAAAATAAGTCAGACATACATGTGTATATATCACACAACTTCTCATGTATGAGAAATTAAAAGTGTAAATAAGGACCAAATGTATAACCAATATTATAAAATTGGAAGAAAATGTTCAAATGGAAAGGGAAACTAGGGAGAGAAGGGGAAAGGAAGGAAAGGAAAAAAAAAATAAGAAAAGAAAGGAAAATGAAATAAACATTTTTAAAGAAGGAGGGGAAGAGAGGTTGGTGGGAGAGCAGGGGAATGGGAAAAAAGAAGAATCAAGTTATATCAAGTACACGTATGAATTCTCTATGGTAGATGTGGTCAATATGCATATCTAAAATGTAGCAATGAACTTGATTTTTTAAAAAAATAATGATAAAGTATTAAAAGTCTGCTGCATGCCAGGCCCTACAAAAGACACCAAAATTAACAAGATACAAACATGCCCTCCAAGGCCCGGAGGGGGCTGGGAAGGAGGTGAGGTTCTTTTTTTTTTTTTTTTTTTTTTTTTTTTTTTTTTTTTTTTTTTTTTTTTTTTTT